>NNCF01127332.1:164318-188838 GCA_002313205.1 Laupala kohalensis
ATATATATATATATATATATATATATATATATATATATATATATATATATATATATATATATATCCATGAGAGCGTATTCACGCCAAAAAGGTGGCCTCATCCACTATCTATTAATTACTTGTTAGATCCGAGTAAAGTGCATGTTTTGTTCTTTGTATGATACGGCTTGTTCACTGTATATCTGTTTTTAACTAATGTATAACCGCTATCTTATTACTTTTACGTTTGTTACTGTTAAGTATTATTGTTAATGTAATCTATTACTATCTGGATTAATATTAACTTTTAGAAAATGTTTGTGTCCTTTTATGAAAATGGTGTAAAATGTGTATAAATAAATACAATAATAAATTTACGGAATGTGGTATTATTTCTTTGCTGAAACATAACTAAAAGACTGATTATTCAGGAGTTTCAATTCGAACATTTTATATGACCTTTCAAACATTGACCTGTCACACAATACTGTTGTGAACAAGAACAATTTCATTTCAGGGTCCTTAAATTTACATAAGCTCTGTAGTAAAGATAGGCGGCAGTACGAAAACGTGGGCGAAAGGCAAAACGAATACGAAAGTCGAAGAATACGAATATCAAGTTTTCGAAGTCCTATAAAAAATATTGTTACAGTAAAATTCTAATCGAAATTTAATAACAAACAAATGTATAATTTTTATGGACGTATCAAACGTTGCTATGGTAAATATTAATTTCTTTTCACCAGTGAAAAATCTAAATACAATTAAATTATTGTTATATTTTTAAAATCTGAAATAATCTCAGTGCTTTAACTTATACTTATTGCCACAATTTAAATGTGACTTTAATTTAAAAAATTGAACTATTTGTTTCTTGTTTTTTACCACAACAACCCAGGTTTAAATATTTTTCACTTGTAAATTTTTCACGATATTAAACCGTACCTTACTCCGTTAACCAGAATTTCCTGTAGCTTCCAACTATTTTCTTTTTAGCTGTCTGTTCTATTTCAGAAGCATGTCAAATGCACGAGTCAACACTTTCATCGAACTCGCACAGTGCGGTATAACACACTTTCGTTCCCAACTGTACATCCGAAAAATAATAAGACATAAAATTAACATAATGCACGACTGACGTATTTCTAATTATTTGATATCGCATCGAGGCCAATCGCGTACCATACGAGATAGCATGTCCCGAGGCAAACAGAATCGTTTTGGTGGACCCATTCAAACGGGTAAAAGGATCCTTTTCGTGTACCCATTTAAAAGGGTGCGTGGACCCACTGAAAAGGGTCCATGGATAATCGAGCAAATTGCTCGGATGGCAATAATGCATATATCAAACGCGTTGATTTTCTTCAATTAACTTGTTGAAACAAGTACCATCGTTTAAAGTGGCAAATTATTATATTGACAATAGTAAATACAAATAATATACCTCAGCCAGATTTAAACCTATATGGGCATATTGGTTGAGAGAGCTGTCGCCACAGTTGTGTGGTCCCATTTAAAAGGTTACGTGGACCGTTTAAATGTGTTTCGTTCGCCTTGGGGTATGGTGTTACCCTGGTTGATCTTCATGTATTTTTTTCGAGTAATAACCTTTTAACAGACAAGAGATAACACGATAATACTTTCAATAACCAAGATGTCGCACTGTTCCCACACAACAACAATATATCCTGCGCATTCTCGGCGAGCAATTCAAGTACATTTACGTCACTTTACCCGCTAAAAGTATACTTATGATAGTTACGAAGCATTCAGAGTCTATAAATCTAGTTTAGGGATTTGTTAACTTCTATTTCAGGCAATGGGGATAAAAAAATTTAATAGTGTTATGAAAGCAGAAAAAAACTCATTGATTTAAACACATGCTAGAACTTACACAATCATTGCAGAATTAATTTTTTAACTTGCTTCAAAAAAGGTATTCATATTTTCATTGCAACGTGGCGACTTTCTCTGACGGATGCTCAATTAGTTCAAAAATTTCTCGAATAAAAACTAATGCCTCACGATGAAACTTTTATCTCCAAAGTTAGAATATCATTGTTAATACGGATTTGATTCCAAACTATGACGTATGAGTATAGTAGAAAGAATTATGAATATAATGACTACAAAACCTTTTCAGCACTATATATCTACTTTATTTCCTTTTGAATTCATTAATCATAACTTTATGAAGGACTCATTGTACTTAAAGAGAAAATGAGTCTACATTAAATTTAATTAAAAATTGAAATTAGGTGGAAGTACAGTTTTATTATTGTTTATATTAATGTACAAATCTACTAGCAAAGTGACAAATATTTTTTAGAAGGTTTTATGTTAAACCAGGGATCAAGAAAATAGCAAATATCATTTTCTTTCCAAACTTACCAAACTTTCGGAGCACTTTTTCTCATTATTTTGGCCTTTCCTCAATTTTTGTTTCTCTGAAATCATAGATTTCGGCTTTTTAAATCAATTTAGTGCAATGTACGCTGTAGCTTTAATTGAAATTCGCAAGTGTTCTACAAAATATTTTCCATGATCTCTTAAATCAATGTTATATAAATGAGCCTAATTGCCCTTTATTTATTTTTACTCCTCCTGTCTTAACATCTAAGAGGGATTTTATTTCTTATAGGCACTATATCATAGAAGTTCAGCACTCACAGCAGTCTCCAGTTCTGTCTCTTAAGATTGCTTCCTTCCTCCGGCCACCCACTTCTATTTCGGTAGTCTGCTGTAAAGATTTGGGATTAATATTCTATTCCTGAAGCTTCTAATGCATGTTTGAAACTAACTTCCCGTTAGCATTGGCAAACGTTTCTCTTCTCTTAATCAAAAGCATGGCTGCTGAAGCATTCCCAACCAAATTTTCATTACAATTTGACATTGCGCCTCTTGAGTACTTTTTTGTATACAAAACCCTATGTTACGACTTACTTAGTGAAAACCGCATTTCGATATCTTAATTTCTCGGGAATATTTGAGGTAACCATTCTTACTGAATCGCTCTGTACATACATGAAAGACATGTATTAGCATGCATACTTGATTAAACATTTATTATGAGTCAATTCTTCTTTATGTGTTATTCACTTACAACCCAATTTAAGTCGAGTAAATCATCTAGCTTGGAGTAAATTTGGAGTTGATATTGTGAGTAGAATGTCAGTGCAGATAAATATAACAAATAAATGGATTATCACACACAAGAATTTAAATTTCGGTCTGTTTCTTGCAAAGGAAATCTACAGAAATTACATCGAAGTTACGCTGTTGGGGCGAACATTAAATTGGCCTCGCATTTCGTTCTAGGTGAAGCCCACGCGGTTATTCAGACCAACAATCAATTGAGTCTCTCGAACGCAAGTTATAACCGTGATTAGATACAGGAGAAGAAATGATGAAGAAAGGGGTCAGGCGAAGAATGTGGTGGCATGTGTGGGTGAAGAACAATTAGAGAAAAGTGTAAGTGAGGAATGTGAGTGAGAAAAATTCAAAGACAAACGCCCGTACAATAGCAATTGAATTGCAGCGGGAGTGTGCGAAAGATGTGCATCCCTAGAATGTCAGGAGGGTGCTGAAAAGCCAAAGGAACAATTGCAGGGTAGCGTGAAGAAAACCTCTCACTAGCAAGAAAAATGGGAATAAAAAGTTAAACTTAGCTAAAACGCACATCACTAAAGCACCAGAGGGGTGGAATGATGTGATTTTCTCGGATGAAAGTAAGTCCTGTTTGCATCCCACTGTAAAATTTGGAGGAGGAACTGTCGTGGTATGGGGTGTATATCATCTGTTGGCGTGGTGAATTGCAGTTTATACAGAACACAATGACAAAAGAGGAGACATGACGCCTGACCACTTTAGAGGAGAAACTCCACAAGAGTGTTGAAACGTCGGGAATTAGAGAGTCCTTCAAATTTTATCACTTTTTCTGACCCGAAAGGCAAGATTCACTTAGTGCACTTGCGGTTGCTTAACAATTGCCACAAAGTGATTGAGACGCCACCACAATCTCCGAACCTCAATCCCATAGAAAATTTATGGAATGAACTGAATTCGAGGGTAAGAACAACGCCAATTTCCTCTAAGGAAGAGCTGAAAAGAAGGCTGAAGGAAGTATGGAATAAAGGAGAGGTAACAAACACTTAAAAAATACAGCAAACATGGAGAACCGTTTACGCGAAGTCATTAAAAAGAAAGGTTAAAACCCGGTATTAAGAGCTATTATTGTTGTAAAGGAAGGTCAAAATTGTGAACTGCTTTCTTTCCTTAAAATGCAATTTTATTCACGTATTTTATACCAATTGAGTACGTTGTTTCTTCTACTTACACTTAGTTTTCAGAAATGTTCACAAATGGAAATAGGTAATTCGTTCTTCCTTGGATGCACTTCTATCCATAATTTAAATGAGAAAATCAAAATCCGTGACTTTATGAGAGTTACCGAATATTTTTGGTGAGTGACTATTTTGGGTGAGATTGTCTAAGTGTAAACTCTGCAATAACGGTGAAATAACACTGTGTAGTCACTGTTTGTCGTAGGTAGAGTTCTCGAAAGAAATGTATTGAGTGATTTATTTCGCTATTTAGATCTGGAATGTTGTAGCGTGGAAACACATTAGAATAGTGGCACGGTGGCTGACTAGAATTATGTCAGTGTGATAGAAGTCCGTTTGTGTTTTTGCAAATGCCCAATTCTCTCATAATTTCAGGAAAACATGCGTTTGGTAAGAAGAAATTGGAAACAGAATACTTACTAGGGAGTATTCTACGCATAGTGAAGAACGTTTGCCGAATACGGGGATAAGCTAAAATAAGAAAGTTACATTTTTCCGCGGAAGTAACGAGGTTATTTCAAATAAACATTTATCGTGATCACGATTGGTTGTGCTGGCTATCATGAGGAAGTTTTCCAAATCAGTGGAGGAATGAAAGCCATGAACGAGCAAGGTAAAGGGGAAATGCAAACATGTCCTCTAACACAAAAAAACAATTTTGTTTGATGACATCTGGTAATGAATAAGCCCTTTTATCGAACATCGTAGTAGAACATCTAGTAGTGCTGTAGGAAGACGATAGTTCCTTACTGTCGTCTATGTGTTGTGTCTGCACAGATTTCGTTCTGCGTTCTGACACATAAATCTATGTAATACATTAGTTGAGTGCACATGCGTCAGCGACAGAAGAAAACTATACGTGAAAAAAATGTTTCTACTTTGACAACTTTATTAATATGATAAAATATTTATAATTTAATACTATTGGAAACTGTGCTTCCTAAATTACAAGACGTACATGAGCTAGAACAATGAAGTATGATATCTTGGAAATATTTGTAAAAAATTAAACCACTTGGTATTACGTTACCTTTATGTTCCTGGAAAATGAATTATGATCCCAATTATTCTTATGCAAATTTTATCACAATTTTGAATAACACAAAAACGAAACAAAACCAGAGTTTTCATTAAGTGCGTAAGATTTGTTAAACATGAATAAGAGTTTTAAGCATATCTGGTACTGCATATTAGTCATTTAACACTCAGAAGAAACACATTTAGCAATGCAATGAAGTAACCCTTCATTACCCTTAAAACACTCACAGAATCTCAGAAACTAAAGAAAATAATAATTTAGAATACTAAACTTAAGAAATTGGGAGCACAAACACACTAGCGCACATTATACCAGAAGTAGACTTGGCAACATCAACACATATGTAGCTCGCTGATTTCAATTATCTTACTTAGTATGAGATATAACTATTAAAATAAATGGAATCGAAAAACGAGCGACATTATTGATCCCATGTGATTTATCCGATAGACAGAAAGATTCTGCGGATCAAATAAAGGCATTACTACCTCCCTTGGACTTTCCATTTTCTCCTTATTTGGTGTCCTTGGCTTATACTACCTCCTCTACTTAGAAGACAGATTTCCTTTTAAGAACGAGAAAATATCCTTAACCACTACCTGCTTATCCAACCTTCGAGAAGGCCACTTGTACTTGGAGTTGATGGATCTTACTTTGGATGTCCGTCAGAATTCTAGCCTCGTTAGAAATAATAAAGTTCACAGTGTGATGGCGATGTCGACAGGTGAGGAAAGGATTCACTTCCCAAGATCTCCATCAAAGAGTTGTTACAATGTTTGTATGGGGGCATGGCAGTTCGAGCCAGCAGGCTACTGCTATTCTTCCCAAGACATACTTTCAGCCATTCGAAATTAAATTAGAAAAATCATGACTCTGTGACGTGTTTTCGTCTAAGGTCTAACTGTTCTCTATAACAAACATTCGACGCTTTGGGGTTTCACAAGGTGGTGGAGCCCGCAGTTTCTGGGCTTAGAATGAATGAGGAAATGCCAGTACCATCATGGTCTGGTCAACTTGACGCTCATGATAGACCCAGTCTTTATTATGTAACCCAACAATCCTGGGAGTCGGAAAGTACCATTTTAATGCAACATATTTACACATTATGCATCGCGTTTATAAACAAGTTTGATCATGTTATCCATTTTCCAACATGTTTGATCATATTGTCAATTTTCCAACATGTTTGATCATGGTCAACCGGTGTATAGCTACGCTACGTTAAGGATCTTCAACGTCCGTTTTCGCGAATCCGACAGTGCTGTTTATCGAACCAGGGTGTTTTCGTTCTCAAGGCGAGGTTGGACTGGACCACTGAACCACTAAACGTAGCGATTAACGTGATCAAAGAGGTTAAGATGATGAATGATGTCGAAATAAGTTTCAACATCGTCAAGAATGTCCTTTAGAGAAGAATTTTTTTATTGTAGTCTTTGTAAATGGGAAATGTAGCGTGCTGTTGAAGCCTATCTACATGGAGCCATAGGTGGTAGGAGTTGGGTGGCTATTGTTAGCAGTTGGGCCGGTTGACTGGGTTGACCGACAACTTGGCCCACGTGGAGGGGTTAGTAGGAGAAGTTAGTAATAATGAGAGTTAGTGATACTAGGAGCAGTAGGAGGTGGATAGAAGAGTAAGGGTTCGCTTTTCAGTAGCCACAGCTATGTGAACTGGGACACTTATTTGAAAAGCTACAATTTTTTCTGGCCCCACCGGGAATTAAATCCGGGATGACTTGGTGATGAGCAAGAATTTTGATGTATTTTGAGTTAAATATGTTGAGGAATGAGTAAAAATCATATTTTCTCCAAAGGATTCAAATCTCGGCCATTTTGCCAACATCTCAGCACTATATCCACGTAGTATTCCTTCACTAACCGAACATGTGAGAAACTCAAGATTCTTTCAATTTTGTGAACGTATGGAAGACCAAAATGTAACTGTGCATGGAGTGGGGTGATTTTCAAGTGCATTTGTGATGGGTATGGTTGTTTAAGGGAAATCTTTCCCTGACGTCAACTGTCGAACGGTGACATGCCTGGATACTCTGTACATGAGGCTAATGACTGTTTCCTGAACATTTGACGACTTGATTTTAAAAACCGTAGTAGTTTTAAATTAACTTTTCGCTGAAACGATGCAACTAAAATGTTTTCATTGTAAATTATTAAGACTTTCGAAAAAAATATTGAAGTCTATGGAATGAGTTAAATACTTTAATGCTTGTATTGCATATTCGTGTAAATGTTCAGTGCCTTGAAGGTTTTTACAGTAAAATGTTTGTTCACATTAGTCATCGAAAAACACTTTTGCAAAGATCACACTCTTCGTGTTTTTGTTCAAAATAACTTTACTGATCAATAAATTAATATGATCAATAAAATGCGAAACGAAATACTGTGTAATAAATATTACGCAAAACCAGTTACCTCACAAGTGAACCCTAAAAGCTTAATTTAAAAATTGTTCAATTAATAATGCCGTAACTTCCAATTCTTCATTTAACACTCATATGCACCTCACTTGCGTTCCCGATAATTTTTGTTAACTTTGTACTAGTGCAAGTGTGCTGTTTCATTCAGCTGTGGGCGAATAAAATTTATCGGCTGCTTAGAGAAGGTAAAATTAGAACCGGATCTGAGCGCAGAAGCGCTGGCAATTCTCCAGACGCCAGCATACTTCCCCTCGCTTCATCGGATTGGCTCCTGGAGCGAGCAGAGTGCAAAAGGAAGGGAACTACAGCAAAGGAAGGAGTTGGCTGCCTTAGTGTGGAAAGAAGCTGCTCTGATTGAACGAAGCTTTCACGGGTGTTTGTTTTGGAGTAGCAGTGTCATTAACACTTCGACGGAAACAGCGTTCGGTGAACGAGAGTGAAATCAAATGCATATTTTTAAAATAATTATTGTAGAAGATGAATGTTGTCGTTTTTTGATTTATGTCGATTACAGATTAGATCAAAAGTACAGAAGGGATTGAAAAGTTGAAACTACCCGATAAATAACGTTCAGTGGCATATTTGCGTGGGTCATCACAACTTCAAATGTGGGGTGTACTTTATTTTCTTGCTAATAGCTTCACGCTTAATCAAACATACCTAATTGCTTTCATTCGAATCATTACAAATCTGGCACTAATTAGGAGGAAACTCCTTCTAATAATTCATTTTCAATTTGTTTATCACGCATTAATTTAAAAAGGGTTCTGTAAAGTGGCTTGAAAATAGGGACCGAGTGAAAACTACGTCATGTAGTCTGTACCCTGTTTACTTTTCTTGATTAGGTCCAAGCAGGTATATTGAGAATAAGCTATGTAGTTACTCTTTTAGCCAAAACTATGAAAAGTACTTGTAAAAATATTACATAAAGATATAGTTATCTATCCAATTGTGATTTTGATCAGGAGCTCCAACATTGGAGGTAATAAAATATATGAATATTTAAAAACATTAATTCCATTAACAACTCTTACAAGAAGAAAATATTCAAAGCAGGTGGGTTTATTAAATTAATGATTTATTTAATTTATAAATATGAAAACCTAATAAAACAGTTTTTCGCTTTATTTACAAAAATAACTAACGTAACTGTAACGTTAATCCAGTCCAGCCGTGTCTTAAATGTTCCGATGCGTATATCTGTCACTACATATATTTCTAAAAGGTAGCAAATAGTACATATCCGTATTTCTCCCGCAGTTATTAACCAGTTGCAACAAATGAGGTATATTTACAAGTATTATTTTCTGGTCAGGGGTGGGATCATGATCTTACGTTTTAACTTACAAAATAATACAGTGCTGAATGAATGAAGTACATCTGTATTAAATATTCCATCATCCACATAAAATTAAATAAACAATATAGTGGAGTCAAATACAAACAATTTGAGGCATTTTCCATCTTTGTATTTATTAGTAAATAAACATTTAAGATAATTTGCAATATTGATTGGGAACCCACATTACAATATAATAAACCCAATTTCGAAGTATCGTAATTTTTTTCGTGACAAAGAGGATGGTACCATAAACTCAGATTTATAAAAAAAATATTCTTATCGGTAATTTTCCTCAAAAGTTGTATTTTGGGTAAAGTCTATGGTAACATCCTCTAAAACCGTGTATTATTTTATTGCCTTATTATCCTACATTTGACTTTAATTTTAAAGGAAATCCGTATTATACAAAAGGGTACAATTTTCTTCGATGTTTCCGTTATACTTTCCACAAATAAAAAATTAAATGGTGAATATTGTTTTCTCGCTTTGATTGAATGCACTAAAAAATTATGTAGACTCGTTCTCCATGTAACTTTAATATTATTTTCGTGATCCACGAACCTAAAACTTGAAGATCTAGAATACTAAACATTCAATTTTACAATACAAAAAGTGTTATAAACATATTTATCCAAAAAAATCTTCAGCATTTCAATTTTTTCAGATATTTCTTACACTTAACATAAGAACGCCCGAGGCTTACGACACCCTTCAACGCCCAACTCGGGTCAAAATTATCCCTTGATGGTAATTGATATTGTGATATTTCTATAGCTACAGTGACAATTATGTTTCAAATATGTGAGAACGATTGTTGTTTTATATACAAGAAATAATTGGAGAGTATTGCAAGAAATATCCTTTCGATTTCCAGCACACATTTATTGGTAAAATAATCAAGTAGATAAATATAATTGTAATTTGTTGAATGGATATAATACTCTCACCGTATTTTGTTATATAAAAATACTTATTGGTAAAATAATGAGAGTTACTTTTTTTACAACTGATACTACACACATTATTTTCTCTTTACATTTTCCACACTCCTCATTTACCTTATTTTTATTTCACATTTTTTCAGGATGTTTTGGCACTGGTTTCAGTTTACTTATAACTTCTTTTATTGAATGTGAACGCGCTAATTTAGTCTCTGATGTATTATTCTGATGTTTTATTTCCTGTCACATCCTTGTATACCAGTACCCACCATGACAGTATTTTTTGCCACCAGATCCGAAACGCTTGAAAAGCTATGAACTAGCCACCTTCACTTTTACTGAATATTCTCTTGCAATTTTTTTCCGTTAATTATCAAATTTTGTTTCGTTAAAAAATATTCTAATACTTACTTCTCGTTAGTGCCTGTTCTTACAGTAAAGTGTATATAGAGCTCATGAACAGTAAATTTTATTTCCGCTTTCCTTTGTAAACAGTGAGTGAAGCTAAACCATTTTAGTAGTTTTCTGGAATACAGTTATCCTTTGACATACTTTGTAGATTTTTATGTTATTTGTGCCCAATTTTTTCAGCGTATCAACAATTGTTGTGACTTAGTCTTTCAATTTTGAAGTCATTTTAAGAGATTGTCCGTTGTTACATTTCTCCCCAAGAATAAAAATTATTGCGTGAAACGCATGACGATGTAATAGAAAACCCTCTCACCTTCAGGGTGAATAATCAGGTTCCCCAAATAGAAAAATCAAAGCATACTCAGTGTCAACCTACTACAAGCTCATATTTTGACCTTTTTTGGCAGGATTCGAGTCCAAGTATTGCGTAAATGGTTTTTTGTTAGGAAAATTTTGTTCATTTGTAGCAATATTTACTACGGGGTTCTAATATTAGATCTTATTTTCAATAAACTCATTCCATGCAAATGAAAACACCGCAACATTTTCAGACTGCAGGTGATGTTAACTACAAGATTTCATGTCAAATTGTAAAAATCTCATTATTTCTGAAAATCGGTTTCTGGACATTTACAATTGCATTTTCTGTGTATTGTTGCGGTATTATAATAGTAAACATGTATCTCGTAACAATGTAAAAATAACTTTACAAATTTGGGATGTTAGTATTAAGAGAAGCATTGCGTCAATATGATCCACCTGGATATTCGAGGTAAAATTCGTGAAAAATCGGGATCGGATAACCTAATTTTTTTTTCTAACCTCTGTCACAAAACATCAACCAAAAATTATGAAAAGAAGTCAAATTGAATGCTACAGGAATGATAAAGTACCAATGGTTCTGGATTATAGAATACACCAAATAGTAGCATTTTCTTGCTCCAATGAGCATTTTGTTGTTCAATGAATTTTAACAGTAAACCATATTTTTGCACCGTTTGGCAACGAATGTTCTTCCAAATAAATGAAGTAATTTTCATCCTGTAAAACGACAGTACTTGTCTAAAACGGTGACAACGAGCAGTATAGTGTTAACGGATACTCCTAACTATCTGTCACAGTGTAATAAAAATTTAATCAATTCCATTTGTTTATAAAATTACAATAAAGTTTAAGATGCAGCATGGTGTTGTTCTGACCATGATTTCCCTCAGACTATAAATTAATAAGCCTAAAACCAGCAAACACCGCAAAAATAAGTAAATAATGATTCTGGTAAATAGAATTAACTTTCTCGTATTTTATTGCTCCAATGATAATTTTGTTGCTTACTAATTTATTCACAGTAATCAGAATTTCTTTTAAACTAAATCGATTAATCTTCATCCTGAAATCGGTAATACTTGTCTAATTCACTTGTTGTACTTTATATAATAATATATTATAGTCAAAATATATTGATTAACCTAATTTCTTGAAAATATGTTTGCAATAATCATTGAATAAAAAAAGACATCTATAAAAAATATCTTTCGTCGTAAGGCGTATAAAAATGATTTACTGTTAAAAATTAGTAAGCAACAAAAGTAACAATGGAGCAACAAAACACTAGAAGGAGTGTTCTATTCTCCAGAACCATTTATTATTAATTTTAGCGATTTTTTCCGTTTTCCGTTTCCATTTATTTGAGGTCTAAAGGAAATCATGGTCAGAAGCATACCATGCTACATCTTACATTTCATTGTAATTTTAGAAACAATCAAAATGGATTAAATTTAATAACGTGTAAACAGAAATTGAAGTATATTCTTCAACACTATTTTACTATTTGTCATAGTCGTTGACTAGTTCCGTTTACAGAACAAAAATTACTTCAGTTTCGTTGTCGAACAGTGTAAAAATATGGTTTACTGTCAAAATTTAGTAAGCAACAAAATTTTCTGTGGAGCAATAGAATACTAGAAGGTTTATTCTATTAACCACAAATATTATTTATTTATATTAGCTATGTTTGCTGGTTTTAGGTTTATTTATTTCAGGTCTGAGGGAAATCATGGTCAGAATCACACCATAACTTTAAACCTTAAACTTTATTATAATTTTATAAACAAATGTAATTGTTAAATTTTTAATACACTCAGATATTTAGGAGTAACCGTTAACATTATGCTGCTCTTTGTCACAGTTTTAGATTAGTACTGCCGTTTTACAGGATGAAAATTACTCCATTTATTTGAAAAAACATTCGTTGCCGAACGATGTAAAAATATGGTGTACTGTTCAAAATTCATTGAGCAACAATATTTTCATTGAAACAATGAAATACTAGACGGTGTATTCTATAATTTAGGAATATTGGTGATTCATTTGTGTGATGTTTGCCAACTTTAGGTTTAAGCTAGCAAACAGCACTTTTTAAAATATACATAGCAACGAATTTCTTGTTGTGGCAATAAAATAGCTCTAAATAATAGCATTATTGCTATCCTGAATTTATATCTCTTTATACCGATTTTGTGTACAATCAAAACTGAAATATATTGCTTTGCCTTCAGAAAGTTTCTTTGGCGCTACCACAAATTCTGAAGTTTAATTGCGCAGAAACTGGTAGAACGCGTGGTCGCAGAGATTAGGAAAGAGATTTGTAAACTCCTTCCTGCTATACGATAATAAACGCCGTTATCGCGATTTAGATCCTTTGTACACACTAACTCGAACCTCGTCTTAAACTATGAACGATTCTTTTTTATTTATTAACCAGATCTGCTTTACAAGGTTTTTTAAAAATACATAATGTATACATTTACACAACAAAATACATTTAAAAAAACATTTAAATTACACTTTGAAATTACTATTTACAAGCATACACGAGAAAGTAAGGGCATTAGTGTGAGGAAATCTAATGATACACGTCCAGGTAATATTTTTAATTAATTTAAACTATAATCTTTAATTTTGCAAAAGCTTAACTTATTGAGTGTAATGTTTTGTTTTTTTAAATTTAGGGTGGTTTGAAAGTGTCTTTGGGATATCGGGATTTGATCCTACTATTTATTCTTAAGGACTTTCCTAAATTAAATGTATAGGACGGAGGAGAGTTCGAAAGACTGGAGTAGAATGTTAATGCTAATTTACTAATGTGTTCTCTCAACGGTTTAATGTTTAATTCTCTATGGATTTGTTCATTGGTTACGAACCAAGGGGCCTTCAGTGTTCATCTTAAGGTTTTGTTTTGGATGACTTGTAGTTTCTTGAAAGATGTTTCTGCTGCCCCTCCCCATATTGGACAGGCATAAGTCATGGAAGGTCGTATCATGGCTTTGAATTTGTATAATGCTGTGTCTGTTCTCAGAGATGAGTTTCGATTTAGTAATGGGTATAATTTAGATAGTTTTTCTTAACCGTTAACGAAATTGCATTTATATGTGCCTTCCAGGTTAATTTTGTGTCAAAATGTATACCTAAGTATTTTACGTGAGTATTTGAATCGACCCAGGGTATTTCCTCGTTATCAATTTTTAAGGTCATTAACTTAGGAATTTTTCGCAGTGAAAATATTTTTGCTTGCGATTTCGTGGGGTTTAGTGCTAATCTCCATTTATCTGTCCATTCTACGAAGGTAAGTAGGTCATCCTCGAGGCTGGTCTTACCAGTGAATGTATTGTTAGTTGATAAAAATAATGCTGTATCATCGGCAAAAAGGGCTATTTCCGAGTTAACTAATTTGGGAAAATCAGACGTATATATGGAAAAAAGGAGAGGGGAGAGGGCGGCGCCTTGAGGCACTCCGGCAAGGATATTTTGTGGCTTGGAATGAGAGCCGTTTACCCATACTGAGAAGGTTCTATTTGTTAGAAAACTGTTAACTATATTCTGTATGTTCATGGGTACTCCTAGCAGTCTCATTTTGTAGAGTAAGCCCTCATGCCAGATCCTATCGAAGGCTTGTGATATGTCTAAGAAAACGGTTAGGGTGTATTGTTTAGTCTCGAAAGATTTGGCAATGAATTCAGTTAATCTGATAACTTGGTGCGTGGTCGAATGCCCTTTTCGGAATTCAAATTGCTTGGAGGGGATAGCATGCGTTTCGGTTAAGAATTTGTTAAGTCTTTTCTTTAGAAGTTTTTCAAATATTTTACTGATTGAGGGAAGAAGTGATATTGGTCTGTAACTATTTGGAGAACTTTGATCTTTTCCTGGTTTGTGTATTGGTATTATCTCTGCATGTTTCCAGGTTGTGGGAAAGAAACCTATTCTTAGTGCTGCATTGAATACTGCGCAAATATATGTGCTTTCTTTCTTTGGCATTTCTTTTAATATTTTGTTTGTAATTTGATCATGGCCAGTAGATTTGTTCGGGCCGAGGGCTTTTATTTGTTGCTCTATTTCTTTGGGAGAAATGAATTTTATTGGAAGATCGGCAGTGAATTCGGGTTTTCGTATTTCTTCAAGGATGTCGTTAAATTTCACGAATTTAATGGGATTATTAGCAAAAGAAGATGCAAAGTGAGTTGATAATAATTCTGCTTTATTAATATCAGACCCTGCCATACTTATTTGATCCGTTAATGGCGGTATGTTTTGCTTTTCACGTGACAAGCGTTTCACTGCTATCCATTGCGCTCGAGAGGCAGGATGAATTTGGGCCAGAGAGGATTGAAAATTTTTATACCCGAATGTTTCTAGATGTTCCTGAATTAGTCTCCCTAGTCTGTTTATACTTCTTTTAGTTTCTTCTGAGTGGTATTTTTTCCATGATCGTCTAAGGAGTCTTTTCCTTTTTATTAGGTTTTGTATAAAGCCTGGTATTTGTTTATTTTTCATTGTGAAGTCGCAATTTGTTGTTAAGTACGAGTTACTTATAGAATCTTCAATTGTTGATGTCAGAATGGTTATTGACGTGTCAATTTTTTTACTAGAATCTAGATGGGTGGGTATGTTTAATTTGTTTGTCATTAGTGTACGGATTTTTTTCCAATTTACTGTTCCCTTTATCATTTGAGACCTATTTGACTTGGGTAGAATATTAGCGTTAAATGTGATAATAACTGGCGTATGATCAGAATTTAACTCTGGTAGGGTGTGTTGAAATAGTTGTCCATTAAAGTTTTTTTGAAAGCACTAAGTCCAATATATCCTGTTTGAATTTCTTGTTATATGGGTAATGAGTTGGTGAGTTTGGAGAATGTATTAAGATATTATGTGAAGTTGTTAGTACTTTCAGTTTATTACCTGCTCTATTGGTTGATTTACAACCCCAGCTGGTGTGTTTTGCATTGAGGTCTCCACATACTAGTACAGGATTTTGGCCCGATAGATGCGGTAGTACATTATTTTCGTTAAATTGTTTGCTAGGGGGTCTGTAAATACATTTGATAGTTGTATTCAGTGCATTTTCCTGTTTTACAGTTATTCCTATAGCTTCTACTTGAGTATTTGAAAAATTTTGAACTTGATAATGTAAGGAAGAGCGAATTATAATAGCTACACCTCCCGAAGGTTTAGTGCATAGTCTATCTTTTCGATAAATATTTTAGCCTGCTATTTTGAACTTGATTGAGGCATTTAGATGTGTTTCTGACATACACGCTATATAAATGTTATAATATTTTATGAAGTGTGTGAATTCTTCTTTCTGTCTTATTAGACCATTTGCATTCCAGTTTAATAGAATTAAATTTGTTTTATTTGAAAACATTTCCCGCTATTAGGGGTAGGATTGCTTGAATAGTGGATTGTATCATTGTTTGGATCTTAGGTATAATTTCTTTTATGACTTCTGTAATGATTTCTCTGACTAAATCTTCCTTGTTTAGTGACATAGCGCTTGGGTAATTAGACGTTTTGCCTTGGTTAGCTACCTGAGCGTACGAGGTATCTCGCTCGGCGACGGTCTGGTAATGGAGGGAATTCAGTAGAAAAATTGGGAGGTTTAGAACTAATGGTGTTAGGGTTATGTGTTCTTAGAGAGGGAGGTATTCGGTTTAGTCTTAAAGCTGGACATTTCTTAAAATTTGCTGGGTGCATTCCTTGGCAATTTACACGTCTTGGAGGTGTATCACTAGATTTGGAACATTTTGAGAAATGGTGATATTCTAAACACTTAGCACATCTGGGCACTCTATTACAATTATTGTGGGAGTGACCATAACGCTGGCAGTTTTTGCATTGAATGGGGTTTTTAGGCTTATTCCGGTGTTCCACTTTGACCACCCCACAAAAAACAGTTTTTCAAGCTTGAATAACTCAGTGATGTCTGCGTTATTTTCAACCTGAATTGCACATAATGGAATTCGAATCTTATTTTTATAAAGTCTAGAAGTTTTAGTAATAGGGTAATTCAAGGATTTTAGTTCTGCCGTAACCTCGTCTTCCTCGTAGTCCGTTGGGATACCCCTTATTAAAACTTCTCTAAGTTTTTGTGATGGGTCTTTGAAGGAATGGAACTCTATTTGTTCTTTTCTACAAAAAGTTATAATTTGTCTGAAATCTTCAATAGTTGATGGTCTGATTTTAACTGATTTATTAAATAATTTGGTATCGAAAGACTTATTAGTAATCTCTTTTAAATCGTTTAACAGTAGTTTGTATTTTTCCACATTATGAATGAAAATTGGGGGAATAACTATTTGCTTCTCTTGCTTTTCCTGCACTTCATTTGACACTGAATTTTTATTTGCGGTTGGAATGTTTGCAACAACGATTTCTTCCATATTTGAATGATTACTAAGTAATTGTTTTGCACTATCTGTATTTTGACGTTTATTCTGGTTATTTAAGTCTTCGTAATTTTGTCTTCTTTTCTTTGTACCGAACTCTACTGCAGTGCCTGCTGGCGCGCCATACCTGTTTCAAATTTGTGGTTGCGATAGGGTTTCTTCTGAGTTGTCTTCTTGGTTGTACAGGACATCCATGGCCTTGCGTATTTCTTCGCCTGTATTACAGATCTTGAATTTGGGTCGAATTTGCATTTGGAAGATGATTATCCTCGCCTATTCGACTACTATCACTCCTAATCATGGTTACTACCACAGCCGCCCCTGATACGGGGCAGCTGTCTGATTCACACCAGCTGGCACTAGTAATTGCTATTCATTACTTCGATTCCCGCACAATCGCGTTAAAAGAAAACTCTTTAAGATTCTTCTAATAAATGCTCACTGTCGAATACTTAATAATATTATATCACAAGTTGATTGTATAACTTGACCACACACATAAGGCGTAGCTAGTTTCACGACTTCACGGGGCAGAGGAAAACGATGTTATCGCTTCCGCTGCTCTGAAGGAACTCATGAACGATTCGAATCGCATATATGTTCCGGATTGATGTCTGGTTTGCATTAGTTTGGTTGCTCCACTCTACCCTTCATTCGCGTAGCCGTGAGAACTATGTAAGAGTAGATCGCTAGTTCCACACAGTCATCAATACTCAACTCTCAGAATTACATAGCTTCGTGAAAGCTGATAACAATTGTTCACATTATGTTCACGTGAATTATGTGTTTGAATCAATGACTCCTTACTCCGCAAGAAACTCAAAATTAACTGCCAGCAATAACATTTCGAGACCTCCAAGCAACTCCTCTTCTTTCTTCCTCTTTACCTCCTATCGCCACCCCTCTTCCCGTAACTGCCCCCGTTGCTCTCGAGTCGCCGTATTCCTCCAGTCCCGCGGACTTTCTCATTGGTCGCTATGTTACACTTCGGTTCATGTCTTTTTATTTACATATTGTGCAACGTCTATTGAAAAGGAAAGCTTATTTATGTTTATACAATCTTATCTTGATTTCATACTATATTTTAAAACAAAACAGGGCTCAGTGATTACTATTGTCTTCATGATTCATGATAAAACTTAATTTCAACATGTAAGTAATGAGGAATGTATTTAAAAATCAAACAAGTGGGAATTTAATTTTTGAAGTTGTACGCTCATTTAAATTTGTTTAAAAATGAAATAATTTTTGTCAACCATGAAGGTAATGGACTTCAACAATTTGAATAATGCGATATTTTAATTTTTACGTTTTTAATTCATAAATTAATAATTTTTCGGTGCTTCCTTCTATTTTTTCACTGATTTCGATAATACTACTCTATTTTAGAATGAATATCAGATGGAGGAGGAAGTATTGACGAATATATTAATTAAAATAATGAATTAACGGTTTTAGGAATCACATCGTGAATATGAAAAATTATATTTTTGTGAAAAATGCAATAAACTTCGATTTTTTCCCTTTTTGTGTAAAACAGCTCTATTTAATTGAACAAATTTTACAAGTTCATTGTTTTCTTATGAGTGCGTCAAAAATTTGTTTCTTATTATGCAAATACTTACTATTTTTAAGAAAAAAGTGATTTCACTTACTGATTTCCAAAATTTAAAACATTTATTTTTCTATTCGTCTCACAAAAATTATATTTTTAGTATACTATACATAATAACAAAAGACCCTAGTTTACCCCACAAGAAGTTTGGAAGAACTATTATTTATTATAACATGGTTCACTATTATGACGGTTGGAGTTACATAGTATTTTTGCTGATTTGCTTAAACAAAATTCTACCGATACATTTTCTTGTATCATTTTTCATCCCTTGCCAAGAAACAATAGAATTTTTTACCACTTTACTTTTTCTTCTTACTTAAGTCTTACGTAAGATGTATCGTAAAGAGAGTATCATCAAGATTACTGTTAGAATATAAATAAACAAAAATATCCAAATGAAACAATACCCCCATTTTCGGTTTCAAAACAAGGAATGAAATCGTGGGAAAGGACATGAAAAAGTTACCTTTCCTTTTGCGTTTAAATAGCCACGAATGATGCCCTAAAAAAATTAAATACAAACGATGATATTTCAATGGCAAAAATTCCTTAAGATTTTTTATAAATTAAATAAAAATTCAGAACTATTGTTGTTAAACATTAACACATTAACGCCTCAAACGATTGTAGCCACACTTGTCATTTCCACAAGAGCCACTCCCTTCTTTTTCTTACCAACGGATTAGATAACAACGCAGAAGTGCAATTTTGAACAAAAGCTGACAATGAGTCAAAGGGCTTGGGGAAGTCTGCGCCACATATGATAAAAAACTGAAGGGCAGCTAAAAAGTATCTTCGAAAATATGATACGTCGCAGATAATGTTAATAGAACTTAATTTACTGAAAAATTCAAATCTGAGATAGAAAGATACCTTGATGAGGTTGAAAAACTTAAACCCGTATTTGAAGAGTTTGAGTAAATATGGAACTGGTAACACTGACTTACTGAAGTGAATTATGAACTCTTACTAACTGATCTTGGTAAATGACAGAATGTACCAAATTAACTTGGTCAAAGTTCGAAATGAAATAGATTTCAAAAATAATACAGACTTGTACGTACTAGCTAACAACAGTGATAACGAGGACTATTACCATATAGCGTAACTACTTCAATGCTGTACATTCTGTGCTTAAAATCTTACTTCGTAACTCTTTTTTGTTTATATGTGTTAAAATCTGAACATGTAATTTAGTTTCTTCCCATTCACCAGATCCTTCTGTTACTCTGTTAATTTTCTTTTAATTAAATTTTTCGACCTGTAACTGAAAAAACTTTTTCCAAAAGTGTTTTCGCGTCAGTTGTCGCCACTATAGAAAATCGAATATGCCAATAGTCGAAATAGTAATTTAGAACTCAAAACCATGACAAAAATACGTTATAAACTTTTCACTTGACATGTTTAATTCACGTTAATGAGTTTTTCTCATAATTAGAGAACACATTTCCAATTTGTAAAATAATTTTTCGAATTTTCGGGGTTGGTAAACGAAATTCCTAATGCATAATAACAGGGTAAATACAAAGGCTATATTACGTTTACACGAATTTACGAGGTTCATAATATTTTAGATTCCGCATTGAGCGACATGAATTACCATTTGCTTCTTCATTGAACAAACTAGGATATATTTATTTTAAATATCTATAGCGACTGGATTTCAAAACTGATTCAGCGTAACTTTTCCCTCTATATTATTTTATATACTCATGAGGATTCTTAATTTTGTATAACGGTTGCAAAAAAATTATTAAACTATCTAAATGTTTGAGGACGAATGCACTTGCTTCATCATTTTGTAAACTCATTAAGTGAAACAACTCTTTGGTCTTCAATGATTCATTCTCTAACATTTTTGACTCACAGACACCTATGATAAAGCTTGCCTCCTTAATTAAACGTGCTTCTTTCTGACGCAATGAGGAATGTTTCAAAGTTTTCTAAGATTGACTCAATATTGAAAACCTGCTCTCTCGTTGGATTTAGAAAGAAACCACTCTCATCTTACTATCGTGCTTAGAAGCACATTTAGAATATTTTCTTAATTTATTGCCTCGAGATGGTCGAATATTTTATCATACTGCGTATTAAGAGTTTCATGCACAATCGATTCTGTTTATTCTGTCAGTTATCAGGAGTGTGTCAAGCAGAGGTGGCCAGCGATTTGGGCTTCGACGAGTACTTCGGGCAACCACGGGCAGCATAGAGGGAGGTGGAGAGTTGCTGGAACGCCACCACTCTCCCCACTGATTGGATATAAAGCAGCAGTTCAAACTTAGGATGTGTGCTACTCATTAAGCAGAGCATATGAGTCAAGCAGGCTTTATAAACTCTGATTATAAGAACATACTGGGAACAGCACTAAGTTAGGGGCTATATTACATACTTATGATTCTGGGTGTCATTCGGACGCTTCGTTTTTACTCTAGAGTTCAGCTTTTACATGAACACTCCAGGAAACTATTTGCTCCATCAATCCAAACGCCTCAATCAATCTTGGTTTAAAGAAACAATAGTAAATTCAAATTCAAAATTCCCTCCTTCTTTTCTTTGCTACCCTCCAACGGTCGGTCAACCGAAGACAGAAGAACTTCCCTTCTCTTCTCTTCGTGACTGACGAAGGCGAAAGCCGAAACTGTTTCGTCCAATGTATGAGTGACTTATTTGTTTTTTATAATCTTTTACCAGTTTTAATTCAATTATTGTTTCATATTCAATTAAATGTATTCAATTATTATATAACGAATTACAATATATTCGATAAATGCTTTGCTAGGCGAACGTGTTCCAGATACTGTTCTGCTTCTGAGACATGATTAAACACGAAACAACCCACACGGCTGTTATTGCTATAAGAAAGCGATAAGCGGCTGTTTCCCACCACTACGCGTCCACTCATCCCCCCCTCAGCGAGATGACTAATGGTCTCTGGAGTAAAGGAATGTTTTGTTTGTCATCATCCCAGGTCCACAGCCATTTTCACATCAACTTAAACTTTCACCATCTTTTCCAGGCATATTTTTTACATAGATTTTTCGTCCCATCTATGTTTATAATTTGTCCATCCAATCTTCGATGACAAGAAAGAGAATTAAAAGAGTTTTAGTAGCTGAACTTGTGGTCGACAAACCCCTGTCGGCTCCCAGACAGTCTTCTAATACAGAACACACAGTTACTAGAAAATTTTCAAATTTTGAACTTCAATCTTCTAATACAGAACACACAGTTACTAGAAAATTTTCAAATTTTGAACTTGTAATATTCGAAAAAATTATACGCTTCGAAAGAAAAAATTGGGATACATCTGTATTCAACCAAGATGTTGATCTCTGAAAATAAATGAAAAAATACGTTTTAATAGTCGACACCCACTCACACCTGAGGTAACCACAGAACTCCAGCAACGAAACCTTTAATTCATTAAAAAACTATTCATAAAAATAAATTAAGGTATTTCATGATTGCTTACAATTTTTCTCAATAATTAAAGTTATTCTTACCTCTGTTAACAACAAGCACATTGTATTTGAGTCATTCAGCCAAATGACTAATCTCCTGATTGCAAAACAAATCTATTGTTTCATTTCAGTATTACAATACAAATCTATTAACTTTATAGCAGCTGCTACTTATCATTAAACAAGCCTTAAATATGGTGATAAAATCGGCAGGAGAAAGTACCCTGAAACATTATTTGCTTCTTATAACTTAAGTTCCGAGCACTGGTACACTAACAATGGTGCTTTTATGCTAACAGATAAAAATACAAAATTATTTTCATGCAGGCTGCTATATTCTGTTGTAATGAATCATTGCACTCATAGTACTAACGTCTTAGTAGCACCATCTTAGTCTGGGTTTTTATCAGTTTTTTCCTCCAGATAGAGGTGCATATTTATACCTAAACCCACTAGTCTCGAGTCTAGGGATGACAGCATTTGAGGGCGTCAGTGTAATTAATATTATTGACATTATATATCTCAAATTGTTCTAATTGTTAAATTCATTTCTTGAATTAGACATTAATAAGTGTATAAATTTGTTAGGTTACATTTCTCGAATAATCTTTTGAAAACAAAAGTTGTTAATATTCTTCAGTTATTATAACAAGTAGCTAATCATTTTTGTTCTTATTTTAGGATGTCTGATTTTGCCTGCCACTACTACCTATGGGTCCTGGGATTGGAATTAATGGGATGGTCCCTTGATCGCTTTCGGAGATTAAATTACTTCATTGATCTCCACGTGTTCATATGCACTTATTAACTCCTTTTTTACATTATTTATTCATAAAAATGAAGAGTACTACATGCAAAAAAAAGAAAAGTAATCTTGAAAACTGATAACAAAAAAAACGAGAAGTTTTGTCTCTTAAACATTAGTGAGTCTCAGATAAAAATACTGATAATTATACTCTGGAAAGAGGAGTAACTTTTATACTGATACAATGAACTTTAATATTGATATAATGGTAGATTTGATTTTGAGGAAATCTTTTGTACTTGAATAGAAGTCGGTTGTTGGGAGGTAAAAAACTTTTGCTTAGAATGATAATATGTTTCTGGAAAGCAGACCGTCACTGTTTGTAGTATCCTTTTGTGTTAGAAATTAAAAGAAAGGACTCGGTGTATTTGCTCCAGTGAAATTTGGCAATGTATGTTCACTTCAGCCATCAATATAGTTGGGCAAAAAAGCGCTAATCCATTAATAGTTAATTAACTAAGTTGACGATCTTATCTTTTAAGTTAATCTCTAAAACCATTAACGGTTTCTTCCGTTACGTTTTAGTAACTTCCGTTAAGTTTTTACTTTTGTATTAACTTCCGTTAAACTAAAAATATAAAAGTAAAAACTTATTTGAGTCTGATTACATATTTTACTTTTTTTAACCTGAATACTTCGTCCGATTACTTATCCAATAAAACAATTTCATCATTTTCAGACTATTTTTTTTTTGGTTTAAAACGGTTTTAAACAAAGTATTTAAATTGTGAACACAGTCCTCATCAGGAGAATTCGTTTTTACATTTCAAAAAACAACAACAAACACCTCACTCATCAAAACAATCATTATTATCCTTAAACAAACAAACAGATGCCAAGAGAGGACAAGTCATTAATGAAATTTCCATTTTTGAAAGGAGATGTTAATGGATGCGGGTGCAGGGATGACAAGATTTGAAAATCATTTAGAAAAGTAACGGAAGATTTGTCAGAGAATTTATCTGCATCAGACTAAATTAATACTCTCATTGTTCAATTTTATATACACCATATCCGATATGGTTCTCTTTTTTTAGTTTTTCTTTGACTTTAATTCTAACCCTGTCCCAACTGAAATCATGTCTATTGTTTATTCTGTGTTCCGTTACTACACTGTGGTATTTTGGGTTTTGCTTCATATTTTGTGTGTTCATTTATTATGGTTTTTAGCTTTCTTTGTCTGATCTATGCACGTTTTATACAAGTTTTGCAATTAATTTGGTACACTAAGTTCATATTATCATTGTAATTTATTTCACATTTAACTCTTTTGATTATTTTATGTAGTTTAGTATTAACAATACCGACAATACGGAAATTTTTTTTTCTTTAATTTTTTGCCCATAAATTCAGCGCTTTTGAATGGTATAGAAATAAAAATAATGTTATGTGCCTTTCATTATCATTATTATTTTCTTTTTAACCCA
>NNCF01127332.1:201252-223912 GCA_002313205.1 Laupala kohalensis
TCAAGAACGAAGATTTATTTGTTGTATCTTTTCGGGGTGATTTGTTTGAGTGAGGAATGTCTCCAGTCATTAAAATAGCTTTATTAATGGATTTATTTGCCTTGCGTTTTCCTTAATTGGAACCTATGCATGGTCCTTTTTCCTTCAGATACAAATCGAACCCTTTTTAGTATTGTGGACCCCTGAGAAGAGCTAGCCGGGGCATTCACTTGTAACTATTCAAAATTATTTTCTTATTATTAATTATTAACTTTTAAACCCCGTTCTGCCACAGTAGTTGTGGAGTAAATTTATTTTTGTGACTTCTCTTTTTATTATCTTATTCATTTGGAGCACAGTATTTAGTTTAGAAAAAGTTGTATGCATTCGTTGATTTTAAACTAACAGTATTCGTCGCGATTAATCACTACTGTTAGTTTAATAATTTAAACTAACAGTATTTGTATTTGTATGTCATGCTAATTTTTGATGTACGGAGGATAAAATCTTCATGTCTTTGTTACAATATGACAGTTTTTGACACGATAGAATGGACAAGATAATTAATAATTATTATTTGGTGATAATAATAGTAACCTTTAAAAGATGTGCCAAATATATTTTTATTTCAAAGAATTATTGTGTAAAAAATTATATAATTATTCCGAGAGAATAAGGAAAATATTCCCATATCAAAAATGTCTCACTACTTGCATCAATAGAATGTTTAGCAAGTATGATTGTAAAATAATATATAAGATCAAAAATAAATTAACTAGTGTAATTAAAATGGGGAAATAACCTAAAATTAATCATCAAAAGCAAAATGTTGTGTGTATAGGATTAATGTTTTTGGAGGAGAATGAGCGTCCTATGCAAGGTGATCTTACATGAGGAACATATTCTCTTCCTACTTCAAATAAAAGGAACGTAATAAATAATACTTACACTCTTTTACCTTCTGTATCAAGTTAACCCTACGTATACTATACTTTTGTTATAATGAATTATCGCGAGATTGACTAGCCACTGAATTCTTGACAATTTCACTGATTTAACATGTAAATTATTCAATTAATTTTTTAATTCCGTTAAAAGTTTCAAAACAAATTAAGACTATGTCGATTAATGAAGTTAACTTTTTGAGTATCGGATTAAAGAAGTTAAAGTTCAGATTAATTTTGTTTTGTCTGTCAACTTGTTATTAACCCAGTAAATTATTAACGAGTTGACGCTCCTTTGTTGTACTGCAGTTCAAGTAAACTGATGTAGTTCAACTGCTTGAAGCTGTTGCCTCTGAATTGCATTAACATTGTCACTTTCCAGGAAGAGAAGTTTCATTACTTTTAGGGCAAGAGTTATTTCTTGCTGTCAATACTTATTTCATTACGTCAGAGCACGAGAGCGCTGGTCGCAGAAATAAGGACCTGACGTCATACCCTGACTAATCCCATACATTTGTGATGGGATTTAGACATTGTCTTGTTAGTTATAATGGTGTGAATAAAACTAAATTATATTTTCACATAATATTCTTATTCTAAAAAACAACTTAAATTTTCCAATTATTACAAAATACAATAAAACAACTTAAATACACAAATAACTTAAAAGAGTTTCTTTTAACGTATCTTATAACAGAAAAAATAAATTTGACAATTATTGTGAGAGAATCAAACATTCCCAAGAATTTTATTAGCGAAAAAAGGTGCTATATATTTTAGCTGCTTTCTCTGCATTTCTTCGTTTTTTTCATACAAGGTCTTGAATGTTTGGTGTATATGATTAAGTGAAACTTAATAATGGGATAATGAACTTTTAAGTCTAGTTTCGCGCATTTCCTTGAGAGAAAATGAGAGTAAATTAATTTTCTTTGTAAGAATCGCTGCTTTGCGTTCTTCATTTTTGTACTTTTCACAATACGAATAATCATCATAATGCCGATGTAAATTAAACCTCTTAACGTAGATCAATATTTTGTGACACCAAGCATTTGGCACATCCCCCGCAATACATAAGAAGATACAAATATTCCTATTCAGAGTTAAAAAATGACGAGGATTTGCTTTCACAACAACACGCTTTTACTTTCTCATATATGTAGTAGATAGAAAGTATTGTATCCGTGAAAAAAATCTATAGTGAAATTCTGATGGACATATCCATTTTGGCGATCCCTGATTCTGAAAAAGTCCGTCCGTCCGTCCGTCTGTCCTTTTGTGTGCAGCGATTCTGAGTAAATGGATGAATCAATTTAATTCACATTTCGTAATTACGGTAGAATTTACTTGTTGTCGATGCACGTTCTCTAATTTCTTTCACTTTAAAACAAAGGACACTTCACATGAATGTGAAAGTACTCTTTTGAACATAAACGAAGCTTCCGCGGTCGGAGTCAGTATGAACTTGTTTGTCCCGGACAAACAGCGTCTTAGTAGATGAAACTACCAGCGTTTCGGCCATCATGCTGTGGCCTTCTTCTGGGCAATGTCAGAGTCGTACAGACCTAAGTAGCTGTCGTACTCTGCGAGGTCGAACGAGTCACGCGTCGATTATACAGGTTCGGTTGGGGGGCATCATCCTGATTGGCCGAGCGCTGCGGCCAATCAGCGCGGGGCGGAGCGGAACGGGTGGGGCGGGGTGAGGNGGTGGAGCTCTTAAGGGGAGTTAGTGCCCAATTCCAGGCGCTGTTGAGGATCAAGTAATGATCAACATTAAGATTGTTCAGTGTTCTGGCAATCTCTATGGCTTCTTTGATCCGTCTGGGCCTCCAACGATCTTCCTTAGTAATAATACGGGTGCCGTCAAAATTAAAGTCATGTCCTGCTTTGCTCGCATGCAGGGCCCCGGCTGATTTGGTTGTCCTACTGTACTTAAAATGTCGAATGTGTTTCCTCATTCTCTTTTCCACAGTTCGTCCGGTTTCCCCTATATGTTCGCGACCGCAACTATAAGGTATGGAATAAATTCCAGCCGACGCCAGAGGGGGTAACGTCTAACTTAGACAAGTGATTTACCCAACTTTTCAGGGGCTCTGTAGACAGGTCGTATGTCATGTTTCTTTAGAATTTTACTGACAAGGTTGGTAAAATTCCCCCCAACCGAACCTAAATAACAGATGCGTGACGCGTTCGACCTCGCAGAGTACGACAGTGACTTAGGACTGTACTTCTCTGACATTGCCTTGAAGAAGGCCACAGTATGATGGCCGAAACGTTGGTAGTTTTATCTACTAAGACGCGGTCTGTCCCAGACAAACAAGTTCATACTCTTTTGAATGTTTCTCAAAAACGACTCCAACGATTTTGCTTAAATTTTCTGTACGTAAAGTACAATTAGTGTATATTACATCCACATTAGCAGTATTTCTCTTGAAAGTTTGGTATAAACGCAGTAAAATAATTTCTGTCTGCAACACTTATTCATTAGTTTACTGTTTCAAGAAGCTTGAATAATAATTAGCAGTGTAAATGAGTCAACCAGACGTAGAATACATTTTTCGTAAACTGAAGTGATGATGATAAAATACATAGGACAGCAAACGCACTGCAGATACGAAAATACATCAATTTATGTCTACAACGAAATTACATTTACATAACATTTTTACGATATTTATAAGGCTAATATGTCGCTATATGTTTTGAAATAATATTCTGGATATTTATTTTACTTTCATATTTCAAATAAGAGACAGTAATAGGTTCATCTAGCAACTTTGAGCATGAATACACCACTGGAAGACGACTAAAATATAGAGGACTATGCCAGAAATGACCTTTTCACTTTATAATTTTTTCTCACTCCACGCTGCAGACGGAGAAACGTATATGAGAAAGTATGTGCAATGGTTTTGCACCACTAGTTTCCGCAATATCGCACTATGACGACTTCGTAGCGACGTTCTTCCCGTGCGCACCAGTTGTTTGCCCTGCCGATCTACTTGCTCCCGATCGACCTATGTGAACGGCATGTTCTACAGAATGTCCCAGAACTCGACGTGAAACATTGGAGGGATAAACAACTGTTGTTCAAATTTCGGTCCATTAGTAGCGATACAGACATTTCAACGACGACGCGAGAATTCGCTCGACTTCAACTTTAACATGCGACGTCGGTGCGAGGTTTGAATGGTTGTTAATGGGAAGAACTGTTTAAATTTGTTGTTGAACTTAAAACACATGTATCACTTACATAGCGCTATAACGCCTTTGTGTCCCTACTGTCTTTGTGTCATTTAAAGTCCTTCGAGAGACATGTGTACCTTCATGAGTATTTGTTCCTCTTAATGTGCTCTACCTTCCGTCCAATTTTTGACGCGAAGTTCTGGGACATTCTGTCTATTTTTTTTCCATCGTTCGAATATTTTGTTACTCTTTCCTTTCTTGATTTGGTTTCATTTCACTTTTTTCTTTCCTCTTCTTATGACCACCCACAATTTTTATAGATTATCCGATAATTACCAGTGGTAGATTTTGTACTGACATAACTGACCAAAATAGTCTTAGGTGTCGGTTTATTTCACGGAGATTTTTGCCAGAAATTGCATGATTAGCATCAGTTCTACAACCCCTCGCTCACTCTCTCTCCCTGAAAAACTAGTATTTCTTTATAATACACTTGGAAGTCATTTATCTTTATCACATTCATAAAAATGGTATCTTCAATTAATTTTTACTTTTCAGTTATTCACTTACATATTTTTGGCCAGGAAGGAATGAACTAAATTCATCTTAGGTCTTATCTAAATTTATTAGTTTAGCTCTTCACTAAATTGATATTTGGTCTTAAATTGGGATGATGTTATCAGCTGGAGTTTTCCTCATTCTTTCCGGACATATTTCGGTTCAGTAGCAAGGACCCCGGCTACCCAATATCTCTCCTTCAAAATTTCCTCGCCCAAACAAGGGTACGGTGAAAGAGCTGGTCTAATGATTACTTACTCATGGCAGTCAGAAAATAAATAAGTGAAATGTCCATCGATACCTTTTTTCTGATTTTTTCCAACCATTTTGTCATTCTTCTTGAATTATTCTTTGCTTTCAATCATAAGTCATAAATCTTGCCATACATATTATATATAAAGGGTTTTTTTTACCTGCAATCCCACAGAACGAGCTCAACAGATAATTTGGAAACTTCTTTTGGGGCAGTTGTTCATTAACTATCCAATTACCTATGCAGCCCTTCCTTTACCATCCAATTTCCTTGTATTTAAGGACAGTTTGGCTATATCAGTTCATGCCAATGCTGCATAAAGGATCATTAGCTTCCTTGTATATAGCTCACTGAAACTTCACGTGCATTTTTGAAATTATTCACGTTCTATTTGCTTATTGAACAAATGTAAAATAAAGCATATTAATGAAATGAAAATATTGGTGGGGCGACTCGTGATGTAGTGCCTAACCTCTGTCTTCTATCTCCGGGGACGCGGGTTCAAACCCGGTCGATCCAATTCGAGATGGTGGACGAAGCGATGCTCGCGGCAGGTTTTCTCGGGGTTCTCCCGTTTCCCCTGCCTATCATTCCACCACAAAATTCACTCATCATCGTTCACCCCCGTGTCATTCATGAATCAGGTGCGGCACGATGGGCATCCGGCAACCTAGAAATTCCTCCGCCAAATGAAAGCAAGAGGCATCATATCATCCCCATCTCCGACCCCTAAGGATTAGGGAAAAGGAGCTGAGACCCCGACCTAAGGCTACGGAATAGGGAAAGGGAGTTAAGGTAAAGAAGAAGAAAAATGAAAAATATTTTAGTATTATCTGAAAAGGGTAATTCAAAACCTTTATTCATTGCGTACATTTTTTACTTCTCAGACGCATAAAAATGGATTGCAAACATAACATGCATTAAATTGTATATTTTTGATAGTTATTAAGGTGTGTAAACATCTCTATTAATAATTCAATTCGCTTAGGGAGGCCTTGACGTTTACGTACGTGTACTGTAAAAAAGGTAATGCTAAATGTTCTTGAGAAATCATAAAATATGCTAAAACTAATATTATCCTAGACAGAAATGGAACTCCTCTTTCATAATCGTAGAAGTGACCAGAGACGTATAAGTAGGAAGGGAAAAGAATAAGTAGGAATAGGGATACACATTACCGTGGATGACAAAAACCTGAAATCATTCTTACCACTTTTCACCTACTTACAAGGGAAATATCTTTAAAAACGGAAATTTAATTTTCAGGTATTAGAAACAAGAGCGATTACTAACAGTACCGAAGAGAGATCCCAATTAGTTCGTAAGATATAGTTAAAATCAGAAAAAAACCATTCGAAATCAGAATTTTGAAAAATCCTTTCTTCGTTAGTCTATTATACAAAAGAAATACCTTTTCAAGTTCATACATCTATTTTTTTCTCTATCGATAAATAAGTCATTCAGTCAATCAGTCTAAATATTTTTTTCGCATGAAAACAAGTTAATTAAATTTTTTTAAAAATTCTGTTTATTTTGGATTTTGCCCCGCATGCTACACCAAACTTTTACGGGGGCAGTAGGTTGCACGGGTCTGGTTTACGTTTTCCAGTGCTAGACAATTTGTGGAATATAGACTGTCACTTTTTCCCAGCACATTTTATTAAAATGCACAAGTTTTAGCAAGCTAACATAATTTGAAAAAGAAGAAGAAAAGCAAAAATGTAATGGAGAGAAATGTAGTATAGGAAAGGAGCAGTGCGGTCAGGTAAGAGTACGCGTGCAAACGTTTGCAATTAATATAACTGCAAAGTAGCGAGAGCATTCAAGTTTTCACTTGGATATATTTTTTCCGAGTGCTTATACACGTGGAGAGGACGTGTGTTGTCACATGTTTTCACTTCTTTTTTCACATGTGTTTTCAATTCTCGCATGAGACACCATTATTATATTCATCCTTGCTGCCTTTGATTTATCAGGTAAAATATGATTTCGGTATGTTAGCACGTAATAATTTCTGCGATCTTATATTTTTGTCAATAAAGGAATAATGCTAACTTTTTACGTTTAAGCAACTATGAGGATTAAAAAGTGTGGTCATATGAGAATTTAACTGTAAAGAATATTGATGTTGTCTATAAAAGTACTGTTGTTCTTTAAAAAAAGAAAAAACTTCCACGTATTAAAGTAACAAATAAAAACGTGAGAAACGCTAAACAAAAATACAAAAGTTCTATAGAACGGATAATGATATATTTTATAATTTTAAAATATATTCATATAAGCTAATAATACATTTGAAATATAAATCAAGAGTTAACCTTGTCATGAATATGTGCGTCTGACATTACGGTAACGAGACGTTGTAGAAACGGGATTGAAATTTTGTTTTATTCGTCAATATTACACGATAAAAATGAACCGTCACTTAGTTATATGATACTATTGTTGCTTTTAGCAACTTGTACAGGGACTAAATACTTATTATATCTCTCCTTCTCCCCGGAGAAAACCCGAAGAGTCTGGAATATCCTTCCACCTGACCTTCGCTTTTCGTCTTTTTGTACTATGGAGTTTATTAGCGACACCGTTCAACACATCATAGGGTCTCAAGATTTCGATAGAAATACGCGATTTGGGTTCTTGTAGGTTTTTGTTCGAATTTACCTTATAATACCATCTCCCTGTCCACCTGCAAGGTGAGATACGAAAAGAAAACGTTTGGCCAATTTTATTCATTTTTATATAGAGTACTTGATGCTCATTAAGGGCAAATTCTAATAAAGAAAAAGTACAATTTTGAAATTTTCCTAATATACGGTGGTAATCAAATTTAAAACAATAATGAGTATAAAATGTGCAAGAGAAAAGAGTTAGGATTTATCTCAGAAAAATGAAGACTTTAACCTTCCATTTCTTCTGTCTTCTTGTTCAGTGGGGAAAAAAATCTCAAAAACAGTTGGTACAGCATGCGCTTCTTCATATTACAATTGTCTACAGCAAGTCTCTTAACACAATTCTTGGTTGATTGGTAGCTGCATTGCTAAAGCAAGCAAAAAAGATTTATTTTACTTCTTCTTACGGATATATACCTGAATGTACGTACATACGGTAAAGAACATATCGAAAAAGATGTTACGTAAAATTTTAATTTTGGGAACCTTCATTGCAGGGATTCAATTAAACGAGTGCGTTTAAATGGAATGTAACTATTTTTATTTTGTTTGTCGTCTTTTAACCCTTCTTTTATAGTTAAATGTTGAAATTTCAGATATATCTCTTTTGTCCTGAGAGAGAAAGGTTTTAAAATCGCTCTTTACGTTTCCTTTGTTTGTAAATTTCTCTGTGTAACATAATAAACTCTGCTAACGTTATTAAGTAAACTGAACGTATATTTTACTTGTTGTATTACATCTTACCGAGGATGCATTAGATATTTATCTTGCAACCCGTTAATATTTGTAACCTACATCCATATTTAATCGTGTAAGACCTTGATACGTCAGAATCTGGTTAAAAATAAATTCAGTTTAAATGTTAATGAAGCAACCATGACATAGTGCAGGGATGTCAACGGGAGCACGTACGGGCATCAGAGCACGGCCACCGCCTGTGGAGAGGCAGAAGCCAGAGTGGGCTAATAGACTTCCATGACAGGACGGAGGTCGTCGTACGGGAAATTTCAGAGCGAGTGATACTCGACTCTGCGTGATGAGCTCGGGGGTAGTGTACTATGTTTACTTTGTGTGAAACATTTAGTAACGAAGAAGAGAATTAAACGGCGTAACCCAGAATTCAAGGAAAACACTTTATATAATTTTATATATATATAAATATAATTTTCTGTAAGTGTTTTATGTTTGTATATACTGATTTTGTATACAATCAAAACACATTTTACTTTCGCTTCAAAAATTTTGTATGACGCTGCCACAAACTTGTTAGTTTTAGTGCAGGAGCCGGCACTTGTGAATCCCTTCCGGCTATCCGCTAACGCGATTATCGCGATTTAGATCCATGAGCACGCGGTGGAACGCCTATTTGTTCGCGTGCTCCTCCTTTTGACACACCTGAAGTAGGGTCCCTCAACTATGGAACTGTTTTGTTTCCTCATGTCACTGAAGACTTTCCAGGAAAGCAAGGAGTCCACTTCAGAAACATTAAGTTCTGACAATTTGAGATGGTATACAATGTGATTGGAGTTTTCAGAGAACTACATAGAATAGCAGTCTAGATTCGTTGTGCCTGTAAATTGTAGCCAAAAGTTCAATGTGCATATATAAATTATTAACTGACACCTATTCTTCAGTTTCCAAATGGTATATGAGGTTATTGTAATGGAAAAGTAACCTCGAATTTATAAGTAATTGAAAAGGATATGTGTCGCTGATATCAGTGGCGGGTGTTGGGGGCTCGGATTTCCGAGGCATCTGGAGATAAGGAAGGTTTTGGTAAATTTCGTGCAAAATGATGCTTATTTAAAGCAATTTACGATTCTGTAAGAATGAAATCTTACTACGCAAAACAAGTGTACATATACGTACAAAACATTTTTGTTTTAATTAAAATTAAATTTTATTTTTTACTCATTTTGGGGGAGGTTTCAACCTGAAAATTATCTCCTAAATATGTCACTGGCTGATTTTGCTGAAACGAATTTTCAGAAAAACGTAGGAGAAATTAAGAACGAACGCATGTCAAATATTATTAGAGATTATATCACACCAAAGAATAAGTTAACAAGATAATTACGAAACGTGAACATAATTAAGAACAAGATAATAAAGAAAAGCTACAGCGTATTTGAGAAAATACGTACATATCGTTGCACCACTATTACTAGGAATGTAAGTAATATAGACGTTGCCCCCAAAAATGTATGTTGCCCCAACACTTGTTTAGTTTGCCTTTGTTGTCAATTAAGTGAAAAATTCCTGTTTTATAAAAAGTCTCTCATTAAAAAGATTGCTTCAATTTATTTCACAATGTAAATGAAAAGGAGTTAAACATATTCATTACTTTGGAAAAGTACTCGGGCAGAGTGAACTATCGTTCAGAAGTATGCATTATGTGTCACTGTAGAAATAACTATATATGTTTCTTTAATTTTAAAAATAAGTTTATTGAATACATTTAAATTAATTTTAATAATAAAACAAGTTATTTTCTTCTCTTCAAAACCCTCAAATAGTGCTCGTTCAATATTTTCGTTTACCTTCAGTAGTGATAGCTTTCTAATTCAATTCGCCATCCTGTGTACAGAATTTGCTGTTAATTAATCTATTTTTTGTTTCTCAACTTATTCACGCCAACTAGGAAATCGCAAAGGAAACCCCTAGAAAGCAATCATTCTCTTAACACTTCACTGGTCAAATTCATCCGGAAAAATTTAATTCCATCGTGGAAGAAAATAACTAAAGGTACCAAAAATATTTTACCACACCTGGATGTAAACACACGGCTTACGACTAAGGAGGAAAATTTGACAGAGAAAATAAAACGAATTGGGTTTCCACAGACCCCGGTGTGATCGTGGGGGTTACTTTATTACATAAGTTTACTGAACATAACTTACATAACGTTATATTATGGATAGAAATCAATTTGTAGTCGAAAGTTTAGTAACATATTCCTCATATCTGCTTAGTTAATTAGATTAAACATTCAGATACAATGTGATGATGAGAAATAGAAGCTTCCATTCGGTCTACTTGGCATTGAAATTGGAACAACGTGACATTTTTACAAACATAGTTTTGAAAAAGTAAAGGAATATTCACACGAAACATTTAAAATATGAATATTGATTTCCTTTCCATATAACTGAATTTTAAGAACCTATCAAAGCATGCATTCATTGTAATCCCTCTTTATACTTGGATTACTTATTAATAATAGTTTTGCTAGTTTCTATTGGTTTTTCAAATTAAAAAATACTCTTATCGATCATATTAAAAATGAAACTTTCATATTGAACTTGCAAACATAAATTATCTTGCTTCATATTACATAAATTATCTTGCTTCATATTACATAAATTATCTTGCTTCATATTAATTTGGATACCATCCAAGGCTGATTTAACATTACTTGATGGAACGCTGTATTGCAGTCTATATTTCTGAAATGGTCGAGTTTATTCAATGAAATTTACTAAAAGAGTATTTCTCCGTGATATTTAATGTCGATCTTTCCACCCATGCAAAATTGTTAATAATTTAAAAACTGATTGTTACATGACAACGATGATTATACTTTAAAGAAGACGCATATTTATAACGAAAATGGATGCTCAAACAAATCATACATATACAGTGGCTCTGGAAATACCAAGAAACGTAGCACATTGAAGAACATATCTTGCTTAAAGTGTTTACCAATGGCCAGAAATATTTCAGGCCAGATCGAAGAGGCACACAGTTCGGGCTTTGCCTCTGCAAGATATTTTTCACTCTGTCAATGTAATTTTAGTTATACGTAATTCATAATTGAAGTTGGATTATTTTTCTTACGAATGTTTATAACATTAATAACTAAATATTATTTTCAGTAATTGTAAATGCCTTCTTATAATATCATGCGACCAATACCTTTTCGCTCAGAGTACTACCATCCTTTGCCTCATTTACTTATGGCAGAGGATGGAAAGTCACAGGTAACACTTCATGTTTAGTCGGAGATACAAAGCAACCTGCTAGAATGTCTTAGACTGTCTAGACAAATTTCAAGTTGCTGACTGACCCGGGGGAGCTGGAAGGATAGAACGCTAACCAGCCAAGTATCTTTCAATGACTTACACCCATTGTTTTCACTCGAGTCCATGCCCTTCATAAATAAAAAGTGAAAACGTAAAGAAAATTTAAAAAAGAAACTGAGTACCAAAATAACAGAAAGCATGGAAATACTTATTTCAGACACCTAAAATCTCTTAGTCCGCTGATATTTAGGATAGAGCAAAATAAAATAATACAGTAGTTAATTCATAACTGATCATCAGTAAGGTGTTTAGAATAACATGGAAAGGAAAAAACAATAACATACAAGAGATCAAATATTACTCAACAAAAAAAAAATTGAAATTGATACAGTAAATGGTAATTTCAATTGAAATTATATTGTATGAAAGTAATAAATACGAATCATTAGAAAAGGAAAGAAAAGAATTACGAATTAAATCTTCTTCAATAAACTGCAATTTTTTTGCGATAATTTTCTTCAAACATTTTTATATTTGATAGTCTAGGATGTGGTTAATTTGTACGTTGTGGCCTTTGAAATTGTCGCAATTTATTGATGAATGATTTTACAACTATATACAAAATTTATGTGTAGTCGTAAGGAATATATCGGCGAGACATGTAGTTATATTTCCTTAGTTTTGTTCTCTGTATTAATTTATTCGTTTTTGTTATTGTAGGTAACAATTGTATATTTTTCACGTATATAATTGCAAAAAGTTGGAAATATGAAATATAACAAAGGAATAAGTGTTTGGTAATTTCACAAAGCATTTTGTAAAGTAGAAAGAAAAAAATGTGTAAATTGTATGAAGGCAAACTTTTACACCTTGTTAAATAGAAAGAATAGAATACGGGAACTTGAAAATAAAAATATCACAGTTTTTACTATGACCCCATTATTATTGAACACTAAACTTGAATAATTACAACTAAACTCAATAAGAAGCACTTCGTAATTAATATATTTAGGGTATAAAATTTCTGTGGTAGGAGAATTTTAATTCAGGAAAGAAAAGACGATGAATGGAGTAGTAATGAAACTTCAATAAGTATGTGTGAAAACTGGGCCAGGATTTGAACACATCTGTGTAAACTGGGAAATTTAACCAGCCGCTTTGAAACATCGGATGTCACCAGTAGTAACAATAGAGAAAGATATCATCGCCGAAGTACTAAAACTGTCTTAATATTTTTATTCTCCAGTGAAGAAAAGTTTGCCGAGTTTAGGAATGGGTGACACGAAACGCAGGAGGGCTCCTGGAAAATGTGCCACGCCCCAAACTGGGAACTGTAGCAGGTATCGAGAGACCCGCCAACCAAAGATGGAAAGCGCGCGCTGTCCCTGCGTCCGCCGAGGGCGCCGGAAGAGCGCGTCGCCGGAGGGGTGCTGGAAGTTGCGGGGTGGGCGGCGACCGCAGACGGGAAGCAGCAGCAGTAGCAAGGACTCGAGCCGCGCTCGGAGCGTGCGTAGGAGGCATGACGTCACGAGGCGAGGGCTACACGGTGCGAGCGATATGATCCGGCGGCCAAATATAGCTTGGAGGGGATGGACGTGTCACGACATGGAGCGGCGTGCCGGCAGAGCGTGGCGTTCGCCCGACGAACGACGCTCTCCTCCCCCTCACACCCGCGCTGCAGCTCAAGCTCCCTCGCGCGCGCGCCGCGCTGGATCTAGGAAACGGCGCGACCCCGCCTTTCTCTAGCGGAGAATTCTCAACTTAACGAAGCTCGATTACCGTGAAGGCACGATATCTTCCAACAGTTGGGGAGTATCATTTGATACATTGACACGGCAAATCAGGTTTGGTTTGCGAAACAATTCTACGTGTCACACATTCAAAATCAGTGCATCAAACTCTCTATTAAATACCATTTCCTCCAAGATGTTTTCAAAATTTTAAAAAATTCATATATTATTAAGAATTACGCTAAATTACTGATCAAGTTTGAGAAAACAAGAATTAATTTTGATTCCAAATTTACTATTGCCTCGATGAATCTCAGTCTTTAATACAGTAATACGTATCCTTTGATTACACGTTTGTTTAACGTTTTAAGACAAATGAAAGGTACAGCGTATTTTTTAAATAATGATGACATTTACAAAGTTCAACTAAGTCTGTGTGACCTATCGCTGAGTAAACAGGAGACCATCGCCGCTTCCGTACTAGCAACGGAGGAAACCAAGATTTACAACCGTCTCTCCTTGCCTTCAAGATAGTGTTGCCAAACTGTGTTCACGAGAGTTAAATCTGGAACTTCGGAAGTTTCGCGGGATCGCTACATCTAAAATTACCCGTTCTGATGGGCGTGCATCATAGAGAACTCATATCCAAAAAATAATTTGAATACGTCTGCGTTCGCCTGGAATAATTTTTTTTTTTCGTCATTTTAAGAATATATGGACTATATCCAACATTTAATGTAATTTTAGTACTATCGTAAGCGGAAGAGTTGTCTGTTTATTATATAACTAAATATTTGAAACGGGCACGTCTCCCAAATAAATTTGAAAGCATACTAGAAGACGTGCACATATACGAGGACTGATGATAAGAAAGATTTCCAGTCTCATTTCATTAGCGCATGATATTTGCTTCTGCATTACAATATTCTCATTCTTTTTCCAAAATGCAATGTACACTGACTGATATTTAGAGTTAAGCTAAATCATATTAAATGTGTCCAAGAACACTTCAGAACCACATAACCCGTTTCAATTAATTCTGATCGTATGCACTGTAACCTGGATCACACTTCAAAGTAATCGAATTTTAGATACTAAAAATAACTTGAAGTTCTAAATATTACATCATTTCATACAGAATATTGGCGTTTCAAATAAACCATTCCCCAGCAACAAAATATCGCACATTCATTTCTTTTTCGTCAAGTTTTGTTATTTATTTCATAAATTAGGTATCCCAGAAAGTTCATAAAACACGAATAATGCAACACTACACAGCGCTGTAGTGTCATTGGATCAACAAATAAGATTTTTCCCGTATCCTCGAACAAGTAATTTGAAAGTTAAAACAAATTAAATTTATTCCAGCATACCTCCTACAGTGACTTGTGAGATACGAAATAATGTAGTCATAGAATCACCAAATATATTGAAGAGTCAAAAGAGGACTATCTAATTAGAATCGCGTATGTTTGATAATTGTTATTCTACTGTTTTATGAAACGATATGAATCACAATTGCTTACTTTAAGTATTCTACGTCCACTTTTTGCACAGTTCCGATATGAATAAATCTTTTCATCAATGTTCGTGTTCAGTAGTAGAATACTTTACCATTTTTTCTTTAAATCTTTTTCTATTTTTTCTCTTATATACATCCCAGCAATAATTGATTCGCGGTAACATCAAAGTGTTAAAAGATTTCTGATATTCACAAAAATGTACCTTCTCATATGACTGTAAACCTTCCTCGCTCCGTGTCCTAGGCTTCACTTCGTAAAAATCAGTCTTGTCAATTCGCGGCCAAACAGGGTCAGAATTCTGTAAGTCGTTATTGGACCTTACTATTTATCGCTATGAACGTAACTAAAGAGAGTCTCGTTGTGAAGTTAGTTCATTCTAACGAATATGCGTTTCCGTAACTCCTGGTACTCTTCTTAATTCATGCAAAACATGATCGTCCATCGTTATAGGATTTACATTCTTGTTCACCTAAAACAGGATATACACAAGATAGATAAAATCCTCATAACCTCACAATCAACTGAACGTAAGCAAAACTCGTTACTCAGCAACCGTCGGGTTACAAGATTCCGGTACTGTGCCAGAATTCTGCAAGTCGGTATTTGGCATCATTTACAGCCATGAACATTGTTAACGAGAACCTTGGCGTGTCGGGAGTTCAAACATTAAAAGTTTCTGTGGTTCTTGGCACTGGCATGTATTCCAGAGATGTGAGTTTGTTCGTAACAGTTTTCTTATTTGTATCACACATTTTCTCATTTGTATCTAATTAGCACAAATCTGACGAAATTATCAAAATTCCCCAATATACTGAACTTTTTGAAAACGCTCTACAGCGACACCCGTTACTCGGCTTCCGTGTTATCGAATTCCAGCGCGGTAGGTGCATATGGATGCGATATACAAAGCCAAACTTCGCGGATTAAAATCCCATGTATGACTTGAATGTTTGTCAAAAGTGTCCACCATCCCCCGTATTCCTTAACAACTTACGCTGAATAATCAAACATAACAGTAAATTAAGTTGATCTAATGCGCGTATCGATGATTGTGTTGGCACTGAGTTTATATTAATATTAACAGTTTGAATAAAAGTAAAATACGTGTCTTTATAAGAGATTATATTATTTATGTCTCACATCCCCCCTAGCCTTAGCAAAATCTCTATTCACCATATTCCGACGTTCATCAAATTGGCGACAGTAATGTACTTGCGCGTAAATATTGCTTAGCCAATGTGTATCAGTATTCAACGCCGATCTCACTCCAAAAATTGGAAAAGAAAAAAAAAATCAATAGGTAACCAATAACAAAACTTGCTTCTTTCAGGACACAATCAAGCAAATATTTTCATACATTAATGATGAAGAAAATGAATTAATAAAATATACTTCAGATAAAACTTGATGTAGTTGTCAAGATTATACCTCAGATAAGATACAAGAAAAGAAATAGTTTCATAAAACTAAAGTTATCTTTGATATTACATTACCATGAACATGAGGAAATTGGACGAAACTCGGAATAAAATTATCCTAGGGATATACTGTAAGCAATAACTGATGACGTATTAGATGTGAACTAACTTGAAATAAAAATCTGGTAGAAATAAAAATTATAAGGCTCACATTGTTAATGTATCAATTGCATTTGAAGCTAAAATAATGAGCACTAGATCAGAAGATCTTACAAAGACATAATTACAGTAGTGAAGGATGAATACGTATTAAAGGTTAAGCGTATTCCTCTCGACCGATCGCTTCCTTGGACACAACAGTTGATGTCACGTTTCATGACAGTCACAAAGAAATTTTATGAGGAATGAGGTATTCTGAGGATTGTGTGTTTTGGACAGTCAGATTGAGTAAAACTATGTATATATGTCACTAATATTTTATTGGAAATTATTCTATTAATAATTAGAATTTACTCGACAGAGAAAACAATATTGACACAATGAGAAGCAAGATACAAAGCTGTAAATTATCGAGGTAAAAGTACTCTTTCTCGCACTGTAGCCACTCTCATTCAGACTGAATGATTCAGCTATTCGTGGAGATAATTAAACCATTTGATCCGTGCATCAAACTCTTTGGAGGAATACTTGATGAGTGTAAATCGTCACGAAGACAATGTTCATTTGAAAGAAACTTTGCTCTGTGTCTTCTAGTGAACTTTTCCTTGCTACGTGATTTAACCTGTTACACTACAATATTCATCCACGTCAATATGATTTTTGTTACGTAGCTTCCACGTTACCGCAAAAATCCTCAATAACCATCAGCATTCCTTATAGGAATAAGCTTGAAGGTACCCAACTACCATATTCATAAAAAATACAATAAAGTACTAATAAAGAAATGTATTAGCAAATAATATTAAGTAATTTGTATACTTATATTATTATTCTTTTCAAGATGTCTTGAAAACAAAAAACAAAAATAATATCGCATACGGACATGAAATATTAAGTTAAGTTGTGTGTTTAAATATCATTGATACCAACTTAGCTTATGCGACATATTTACATAGGCACAGTATCTGACACCTCGGAGTCAGCGTGGCTTAGTGGGTAAAGCGCTGAGGTGCTGACTGAATGACAGGGGTTCGGTGGGAAGGAGACTTTTCACCACACCTCAACATCCAGACTGACTCGCTGGTCTACTCAGCCGGCCGAGGCTATCCTCGGGTCAAATCATCCCGAGCGAGATGCTGGTCACATATTTTCCTCCTAGTACCGAGGCCTAAGAATTGTGGAGCTATTAATTATGAACCCCTTGGCCACCTTCAGGGCCTGTTGTGGGATAGTTTGACTTTTTGAGTGACACGCCACACTTAACATAACTGTCTGCTCACTGACATTTTTTTATTGATCTATATTTAGAATGTCACCCATTGCAAAAACACATTATACTTTATCTAACTATTTACTCCTACTCCAGAGAAGTAAAAATGTCATCTTCGAATCTTTTAGTTCTTTGAATTGGAATTCAACGAAGATTTCACCATTGGTAAAATTATATACTCCTAACCCCTAAGTTCACTGTAGTCTTAAATCTGTCGATAGATATGAAGATACAAAATCTATGTATTTTATAATAGTGTTGTTTCTTTCTCGAGAATCATGTAAGAAAATAATTTATTTGTTTCGTGATAGATCTGAAGAAATGTGTAGCTCAGAATATCATTGAAAAACTATAGACGAATTTTATCCTGGTCTATGTGGTCGAAATAAATTCATCTGTCCGTAAAGTTAAAAATCTCCTATTACAGACGTACATGTTCATAGTAAAAATATCATATCAATACCTTTTCCTGATAAAATAATCTGCACCACAATATAAATGAAATGGAAGTATTAAGGAACGATGACGGAAATGAAGGATGAATACAAATTAAATTCCTCAGACTATGCCATTCCTTGAGTATGTTGACCTCTTTGGACAAACAACAGGTAAGTCTAAACAAACAGTAGGTAAGCTTTTGTTTTGTCAGAGGAGCTCGGGGAAGAGAGGTATGGGTTTTCTGAGTGAATGTTATGGACAGTATTTCGGTCATATATCAGACATAAAACCTGGATGATGCTGTGTAAGAATTTCATCTTCATTAAAAAATATGTCTTAAAATGTTGACCGTTATTATTTTACTTCTTGGGAAAAGCGTGTCATATGCTGTTTGATTAAGTAATTTAAAATGTTGCGAATATCATCATAGAAGTAAAAATTAGTATAAATGTGATTGTAAAGATTTTGAATTTGTGGGTTTTTTCGGATCCATTTTATGATGAAATGAAAACTCTATCCTTATCGCAATCGTTTTGAGTATCGCTGCATATTTTATACTTCACCTATATTCGGTCACAATTAATGCTTAAATACATTAATTTAATTAGCGATATATTTGATTTGATTTAATTCCCAGTAGAATTTCAACTTCTTTAATTTCTTCCTAGTACTTGAGAGAAATTAGTTCTGGAAGAAGAGTTTTCCTAGACAAGTCGCTGACTGCTTTTGATTTACTTCTTGACATACCTTTGCAGTCTACGAAATATAGGCAAATTTAGTGCCACTTCATTATTTCTACTATTTATTAAACAAAAAAAGGGTAATCAAAAATTAGTTTCAAACTATCTATGAGCATGTGGAGGACAATAAACTTATCTCTTCATTTGATTGGAGATCAGGTAAAGTTAATTAACCTTCCTTCCAAGTTTATGCAATTTTAATAAAAAGAATAACCACCCCGACCAAATCCTCCGTCACCTTAAAACAGGATATGGTTTGTAATCATCTGACCAATATTCAAATTAAATCTCAGGAGGTTAAATAAAATAAGTTACCTTGTTTTAACAGACACGATTTATTGTTAATTACGTACTATTCATAATATATATTTAATGTAATATAAATTCTATAGGCGTAAATACCATATAAATCTTAGGAGCAAACAAACCCCGCAGCACACGTGTGACCAACGGGTTGCTTACTAGTAATAGCACAAGGAGTAGATTAATGAGAAAACAGTTTTCCTAATTGTGATGAGGATTTGCGTATTTGTAATGCAAAAACTTTTCTAAGTCGTCTCTGAAATCAGGATAGTTTAATTATTCATGATATCTATTTTATCCTTCAATAAATAAATGATATTTTCTAAGTTCCTTATGTTGTTTACTTTTCCGCGTCCTTCTCTCAGTTGAAATTAGTTAAATGACTTCTTTCGAATAAAAAAAACTTTCTTCGGATCAATGTTCTAAATACTAATTTAATAAGTTATTAAATTTAATAAGTTTCTAAAATTGTTGACTCAATTCTTCAAACATTCATTGAACTCCAAGTTAGGAGTATTTTCTTTCTCATTCTCTATACATTGAAAATTCAGTTATTTTCATGTTACTTGAAGCGGTCGCAAGTATCTGACGCGCAGGGGTTACATAATAAATAGATTTTTATATAGAATAACATTCATTTTCAGTAATTCAGTCGTTTCTATTTCGTCTATGATGACATCTTTCTCTAAATGCCAGTACATACATACGACACAATCAAAAATTGTTTTGGCGACGTTACACTTCAATACTTGTTGAAATCTTTAGTATTAAAAATATTTCGTACATCCTTAAAAAAAGTGTCCGTTGAAACACGTTAAGTCTGACTATAATATTTTTGTATTCTGTTTTTAAGAGTTGAAAGATTAGTGACTAACCTGTCTGCGTTTAGCTGAATCTTCTCGTTCACATTCCAAGCGTAATTTTAATGGCTAGGGAGTTGTTCTACGACGTTCGACGGAAGCGTATTTTTAGAAGGCTCCATCAAGAACACGTAGAGGTACTCCGTCATCCCCGCAATATTGTGATCATTCTGTCATCACATTCTCATACAACCCAAACACTTTCTAAAATTACCTTCTCACTGAAATACAAGCCCCGAGTGAATATTATATAGTATAGGTGTAGATTTACCAAAGAACCTCTCTGTATCAATGAAGAAATATTTTTCTTTCATTTGCTTCCGATGTCCATGCAGACATTCTCTGAAATAGGAAATAATAAAGAGATAAAAACAAGGCTGAAGAAATTTCTCCAAAAATAATTTCTTAATAATTAAGGAGAACAATAAATTAGGTAGGCTGTAAAATCAAATATTCATAGCTAGTATCGTTTCAGGAACAGTACTTCAAAAAACGTCAAAGCAAATGACAGATACAATGAAAACTATTTGTCGTGTACGTGTCTTTCTCTTAATGATGTCTATCTTTGTTGAGAACTAGACAGTTAGATGAAAAAAGTAATTAATGGATCAGGATCAGTTCGGACCTCTTGTTTTGTCTCCAAACTTTTCTTGGTGTCGGGTACCGATCCCTTACAACACAGTTTGTCATCCAATTTAATCATCATACAGCTATTCTTAATGTTACTGAACCAAATGTTCTCACTAATTATTAATAGAAAAATAATTTATAGATATCTTGGAACTTTAATTACTCCACGAAATTTATGAGCGTAAGTAAAAAGCAATTTCTCCCTTCTCATGAATCAGATCAAAAATCATAATATAGTACTCATATGTCATCCTTTATTTAACTGAAGTGTAAAATAAATAAATAAAAAGACGCATAGCCGTCGGTGAATTTTGGAAATACTTTCTGAATATTAAAACTTTTTTCCAGCAACTTAAGTTATTTGCATCTCTTATTTGTGAAACCAAGAACCCTAAATTTTTGTGAAACCAAGAAATTAAGAGTTAGTCTGTCAAAATTCTGAAAATCAATCACCCTCTTTTATTTGATTTACTTTTCTTTAAATATACTATAGTTAAAAAAAATAATGTTCGTAATTATTTAATATAATTCTCACTAAACACTTCATAAATCATAAAATAGGATTTATTTCTGTCTCGAAACTGCACATAAGAATGGGAGATATTTTGAGTCTCCGGTATTTTGATGCGTGTGTATAAAGACTTTAAACTTAATTTTGAGTTGAAGGGTTCTTGGTTGATTATGATCTTGTACTACTTTAAAATCAACAGCAATAGCAACGTCAATCGAGTGTTCCTTGTTAGAGCTCAGTATGCAACTACTTGGAAAATGGGTAATATTAGTGTTGTTAATGGCAAATTTAGACTGCCCATGAATACGCACTTTTTCAGGTATTAATGCAACGGATAAGTAACTGTGACTTAAATTCTTCGGGAAATTCCTGTATTGGAAGCAATAACACGTTGACTGTGAGAGGAATGATAGATATGGGAGATTTAGGACGATGCGATCAAGAGGCATGCTCCTCTTATGACTGGAACAACTAGTGGTGTAAAACCATTGCACATACTTTCTCATATACGTTTCTCAGTCTGTACTAGAGAGCGGCATCAAAGCATTCTACTAGGAGAGGGATGATTTTCACATGTTACTCTACAGTTTGATCGTCTTCATTTTCCCCAATTTCAAAAGTTTATTAAAGAAATATTTTACTAGCATTTATATAAAGTAATCTCTAATATACAAATTCTGTTTTATCGTTTTTTATGGAGATAAGATCGGCAAGATTTATATTCTATTTTAAAAGATATATTTATTAATAAATATAAAGATAAATAGGATATTATTAACGCGAGAACAAATCCAACAGATCATAAATATTCTTATATAATTTAATTAGGAACTAAAGAGTTTTTTTTGCAATTTAAAAATTATATTAATAAACATTAATCGTATATATTAATTATTTCAGTTAAATAGGTGATTCTGTTTGTTTTATTTACTTCCTGTTATTTCGTAACGCTCCTTTTATATTTCGTCGAAGAATTCTGTAAGCGTTAAAATATGTTTTTAACAAAAATCCTATTATTTATGATTGAAACTGCTATAAAACATTGAATTAAAAATATCATGAAAAATAAACAAAACGATTTATCAAACATTATCTTCAAAACAAAAAAAAACATGTAACCAAGTTAATTCTTAAAACGATAAGAAATAATATAAAATAACATCCTCACGCATCAAACAATATGCACGAATATTAAATACGACACACAAGTCTGCACGAATTAACAAGAAAATCCGGCAAAAGGAGCAGTGGACACATCTGATACGTAAGCTTACGCAGCAAAATGATGCAGCGTCACCGGATGTGATGTTGTAACAAGTGTGTAAAGCATGATAAATTGAAAGACGTTTCTATGTTGCTCATTTTTTTATTATTGGTGTTAAAAAGCTTTTTCGGCTGCATAGCAACCATCGTCAGTAACATACACTGGAAAATATAAATGTACATAAGATGACAATAATAAAATAA
>NNCF01127332.1:229206-247386 GCA_002313205.1 Laupala kohalensis
GAGCGGGATGGCGCAGTCGGTAGGCGCATGAGCGCGCAAAGCTCAAGGTCCCGGGTTCGATCCCCGGTCCCGTCTCCCATTTTCATTCGACGTAACATGTTTAAGACATTAAGAGTAATGCCTTAAAGAAAATGCCAAACAAGCATAGATTGGGAAGTATTGATTTACAATAACTGGCCTATGATGATGATATGACATTTCGAACGTAGTTCTGAAGTTACCTTAATTGAGTCTTTGTTTCACGATCGTTAGATTAACGAACAATTAGCCTACATTAGAGACCTACATTCTGACAGAAACGCGAAGTGTGACAATGTTCCGGGAAGAATCGTTTCACCTGTACTCTATCTCTTATACTTAAGTGACGTAGCCAAAATGGCCACCCTGGCTACGTTTGTAGCAAAGGCGAACGTCAAATTAAATATAAATACTAACGTCAAAAGAAAAAGTCATACAAACAACCTCGATCATCTGACGGCACCCAACCCGAAGCCTACTGAGCCCACAAGTTACTTCCTCTAACCCTCTCTCTCCCTTTTTCTTTCTTTCTCTCCCTTTTTCTCCCTTTCTCTCTCTTTTTCTCCGCCTCTCCCCTATTCTCCACTCCCACTTCTTTATTTGAATGATATATTACCAACAACTTTATAAAAATCTCGTTTTGGGTTTAAACATTTTTACATGGCGATACTTTCATGGTCACGTAAATGATCACATTGTGAAAACATAAGGTGAAAATGTCATGTACGTTCTCCATTGCCTGCTAACAAATTGTTGTTTCTTGGATGGAGTTCCGTCTCGAAAGGTGGAGAATGTAGTCGTGTTCGCATATTATGGAGAGCAGCCAGGATGAGACACAATCACGACCGATATTTATGCAATTTATACGGCAGCGAGTTATGACCACAGCTTTTGATCTCTCATCCAAACATCCTGTCGTGTTCTAAGAAACATTTGCGTAGAACACGTCAAGTACTGCACAGAATATTCTACCACGAGGAACCAGGAAAAGCTGACTCTAATCGTAAAAGTGATGAAGATAAGTGACAATTTTCTTCTTGGAACATGCAAGTAACCAAGGTAGTCGACTAATTTGAAAGTTTGAAATTGAAATATAGTTCAACATACTAGCTTAGAAGTTAAATAATTAAACTTTCATTCTATTCAACAAAATAAAACAATTTTATTTGAATTTCAGTATGATGAACATGTTTCGAATAGTAAATACGTGGTAAAATGCAAACAAATAGTCGCTTTCGGAAATTTACATCTGTTCTCATCTAAATAATGTAGATACACACAAATCATAGCGGTGGAAACGGTCTATCTTTTTTACCTGACTCTTTACTGTGAGTCAAATGCAATCTAGTGTGCATCACGCTGAGACATAGCGTTAATTCAAACATAAATAAAGGTTCATTTTAAGTAATTCAATATGGTTTTTTAATTTTTCTTAAAATAAAATGATTAATACTTTAACATGATTTTTTCACAACACGAAGAAAAAAGTGTGTTTTGCATCATTCCGTCAAATTATTTATTATCTTAGAAAATCTTAGAAATCGAGAGTATTATTGAATAACATTTGCCCACTCTGCAAAGAATATGAAGACTGGATTCATATCCTTGTGCAGTGCGTTGCAACTGGTCATACTGGGAAACTTTGGCTACGTGAGGGAAGCGACGGTGATAGACCGCGAGATGTAACGTTAGGTATCGAAGTCATGAGGGATAATAGATCACCGGTAGTGCAACTCTTTGGAAATTTCTTCAATATAGTTGGAGGAAGGAGAGACAAAGAAATTGATGAAAAGGAAGTAGTGGAGGAGAATGATTCTGCCAGCCTTCCTTAATTCTGTTACAGGTCCCTTAATTATGGTGGAAGAAATTGAAAAAGAAGAAAACGTTAAGATATTGTTTGTAATTAAACAAGTACAATATTTAGTGATGCATGATTATGTGAAGTATTTAGAGATATACTATTTAGTATCTTGTAAATCTGTATATATGAGTAAATATGTATGAATATGTCTATATGTATATGCATTGTCCTTATCCTGACCGCTGGTTATCCGTGGTTCCCAACGGTGCTTAACGAACACACCCAATTTCCTTAAGATTTAATTTTATTATATTCTTCGTGGTAATTTACCTAAATTAAACTTTATTTCATTTCGATGACTTTAAAATGTATTGCTAGAACGTGCACGAATATGACTGAAAGAGCGGACTGCGAAGAGCGAAATAACCCGTATGGGAAGGACACTGTAAAAATTTGGGAAGCAGATGTCAAATTCAAAGAAGGTTCTCGAGTACTCCAAGAATAACCACAATACCAAACGTGTCCGCAACAAAAAAGTTCATTCGAGGAGGTAGAGGATCGTTCTATGGGACCAAACGCACGATCGCGAACAAGTAAATGAGCCGCCAAAGACCCATCGACACCGTGGCAGGCAAAACGAATTGGTTCGTGCAATATTGAAAAGAGCGAGTGTCAGGGATTGAGAGGAAGCGGAAACATATCACAAAATGAGATGACACGATGCCGCGTTGTAACAATAAGATCTTTCGGAAGCTGGAGACACATGGTCGAACCGAGGCGGCGGCGAAGAAGTGCATCATTAAATTTAAAAGCTGCTCGTATGATTCGTCGAGAGGGGGATGACGAAACATTCAACATAGCCAATCAGAATAGTTTCGTGTGGAGTATATATCACGAAATGATTGGTAAATTTAACACGTGACGCGGGGGAGGGCGTGACTTGCTCCGAAAAAAGTTGACAGAGTGGGGGTGAGGGGATAAAGAGACGAGCTTTCGTACAGAGTTGAGAGAGAGAGAGCGCAGAGAGTCAGAGATTTTTACAGAGTTTATCAAAGAGACCAAGATTTCGACACAGAGATTTTTGCAGAGATCCAGAGACAGAGAGTTTGACTTAGAAATTTTGGCAGCCAGACACTTCATGTCTACTGGTGTTCTGAGGCATCGAACTTTTGGGCATGGTCCCTATCCGAAGCGCCTCGTGGCTTCTGCCTGAACAATACTCTATGTGTTCGGCTTGGACGACGTTGGCGTAAATCCACAATCGGTGTAAGTGCCTTTATTGGGCCCTTACACGGTTCCGGCTGACTGGAGGCGACCGGTACGGGGCGACACTGGGCGGTGCGCAGGTCGGGGGATATCCGACCACTGCAGCAGCTGGTTGAGGCGGTGGAGAATCTACAAGGTGGCTCTCGGGTCATTGATCCCCGAAGGGTCCGAAACAGCCACGCCGTTTTCGAGACGGGCAGGCAGCCATTTCAACTGAAAAGGTAAATATTCTGACAGCCTTCAGTGTAGCGGCCAAGTGGCGAACGATCTTGTGATGAAAGAAATATGCGCGTGCTCCGTGATCATAAGATACCAAAACTATGAAAAGATTAACTAATATTTTGAGGACACCATACGGTGGGAAATGAAATTTGCTAAATTTCTGCTGTAAAATGAATGTAGTTTCGTTGGGACTAAGAGTGCAGCAACACTTGCAATAATAGAATATAAATGGGTACGTGTGATTTTGGGGGAGAGTATGGGGATAAATATGAATAGATAGATGTATTTTAATGTAAATAGTTAGTAAAATAAAGCTTAATTTATCTGTGCTGTGTGATACTACTTTTCAAGTGTGTATTTTATTGAGATCAATGGGCCGAACCCGCCCTGTCCGAACTTCCCTAGCACCAGCTAGCCGGTGCATATGCTGATCAGAGTGGGCTAGTTAGGTGGGTTACCAACGCCATCTAGCAACCAGTCATAGAAATTATGTTACAATTTGACGCCCAGAACGTGTGGCTCACTCAATCAGCACCCTCACAGACTTTATTATTAATGCATCAAGGATGTCGATATCATTTTATTCACTTATGCTATTATGCCTCGAATAAATCAATCGGTTTTGCCATCGTATACGTAAAAAACATTTAAATTCACAAATTTACGAATAAAATGTAATAATTATATTGAATTCAATAAGTTCTGTATTTTAACAGACATATTTTATGTGATGCATTGAAGTCTCTTATGTTAGTATCAGATTTGTAATACACGTAGTCAAAAACCGTCAAATACCAACTTTTATATGCATTTGCATGAATCGATAGTTGCAGTATACTTAAAAGGTACTTTAGTACTAAATTAAATAATATTAAAGAAGCACTAAATGATGCTAAAAATACTATTACGATGCAAATCACAAGTAAATAAAATTACAATAGTTTTAAGTTCAAAAACAAATATTGGCAAAATTAAAACTGCAACTATTCATTTAATGAGAGCGAATACCAGGGCACTGTATGCACAGCCCACGGTTCTAATCAAGGAGCACTTGAAAAGCGTACAGGTAAAAAACCTCGCCACACATTTGTGCATAATTAATATTTTTGTAAATAAAGCGCCCTATTTAAATTGAATACATTTGAATTTGTGAGCACGTTTATGGTATTTGATGCCTCTGTGTTCCAGTATATACCTATGGCCAAGTGATAGGGAGATAAGATAAGAGCATGAGTTGCGAAAATTATCTAATATCTTCTCATTGCAGTGTGGTTCAGTCTGTAGAACTATCAAGTCAGTTATAATACCAGTTATAAGTCAATAAGACAGTCCAATAGAGGGCTCAGAATTCGAATGTCGCGAAATTCACATCACGTACTGGTAAGTAGAATATCCCCTCAATGGAATAGCAAATACTTCAAATAGCAAATTTAGCAAATAATTCAGATGACCTAATAAAATTAACTCCAATGTCTCCATCTAGTGTCAATATTGTGAAACTTCTGTATATTTGCAGTTACCATTCCATTGCAATGTGCATATGCTGCTCCATAATGAGCTAACATGTATTCGTCGCATGTCAATGGACATCCGATGCGTAGTAAAATGAAATGAAATAAATGAAATGTTGTCCCCAACTTTATGCGTATCAGGATTTGTGAATATAAAAGGTGATGAATTATCTATTATAACACAATATCCAAAATATGGCCATAAACCCAAATTGTGAAAAATACGAAGAAAAACAGATCTAGAATGGAATATTTGAACGATTTTGATTTGGATGATTTTGTTATTTTAATGAAATTTAATAATATAAATTATAAAGAAGCTTTAAATTTGAAATAGAGGTCAATCGATGTTGAATAGATTTAAATTTGGTTTAAATTGGTTTATTTCTCGTTAAAACTTTTATTATGAGATATTCCTTTAATAGAAAACATCTAACATTTAAATTGTGACTTAAATTACCATATTCCCTAGAAGAAAAGAATCAAGTATTCAAAATGGAACCCCAATATGTGACAAATATTTAATCCTAATACATTTACAAGGATAAAATATTTACGAGGATCTGCTCTCGTCGTTACAATATTTAATTCATAATTATCCATGTATCATGTTTGTTCCAACATCCTGGTATGCTCTAATTGTTTTACAACTTACACACTATAACAAAAGCATAATTACGGATTGACAAACTGAGCGACGTATGATTTCTTTATTTATTGTGTAGTCATGTGTAAGGTAATGTTCTTACTTTCTTACTGACTTTACTTTCTTACCGTATTTATGTAAATGCATACTCAAATTTAGATACCTTTGATAATAATGTCGAAGCTATTTATCTTACTTCCTCAATTAGTGAACGATTTATCAATAATTGAACAAAATGAACTATATTTTTTACGTTATTTAAAAGCCAAGATACTCAAGATCTTTAAATGGGAAAAGTTAATTCTAAGAAACGAACTAGGAAGGTCACGTTTTGCATTCAAGAATCATTTACGACTTGAGAATGAGCATTATTTTGCAGAGAAACTTACATTAAACCATTTTCACGCAATCAATAGATCTTCAAATTGAAGTAGGTGCACCGCTCAGACCCTCTTTCCTTGCACTGTTTTATGGTGTTGTAGTAAATGTTGCATGAAGCTTACAACAATAAAATGTATAAAAAATATCAAAACCAAATATATTACACTTTGTCATAAGCAGTTTGTAAGCTTTTTAACACGAGGTTTTTGTTTATTCATTTATTTACTAACTTTTTGATGTGATTTGGGGATGGATTAACCAAACTTTGATAGGATAGTGTTTAAAAGTTTGAAATATGCTCATAATTTAAACAATAAATTAAAGTGTATTCTTCATTGTAATTGGATTTTTTAATTAATATGTCAGAAACTACACTGACTAATCAGATGAATCGTACACACAGACTCTGACTTCCTTACGAGCGAAAGAGAGTTTTCACCGGAATGTCTGGCATATTCGAGTTCAGTGTTTAGTAGACAAATTACTTTTTATTACTAATCATTTCAATATATTAATTTATTTACACATATAATTTATTAAATTGCACCTAGCAATATGCTTATGATTAAATATTTATCACTCCACAGTTATGCCGGTTTTGCTGGAATGTCCACATACTTCAGCGGGTTATGTTCGTCAAATAGATCTTACTGGAGTGGAGGGTGGATAAGGTCAGGTTGGAAAAGATGGCAAACATTTGTCTTTGATAGGAAACACTTGGCAGCAAATTTTATCCTTATTTATATTAAATAATAAGGTAAAACGTAGTAAACTCATACCCACCCGCTCTAAAGAGAGAGTTGAGCGGAATGAGACGCATCGCTGAAAGAAGAGGTGCTTGTCGACAGAAATATATACTCAAGCACCTCAAAGAAATTACTTCGTCGTGTGGTCACTTATTTGATAATGCGACTTTATAGTTGGAATTTTTCGGCATAAACCATTTTGGGGGGGACGTGTTTTTATCTTTCATATGCCCAAATAATTACCCAAGTTCTCCCTGAGTTGCTACTGACACGAGATGATCCAGAAGACATATTTCTTACATTGTTGCAAGTATTTATAATTGTGAAGATTAAAGTCAAGGTTTATGATGATGACTGTATCTTGTGAAGCAAAGAATACGTTATTGAATATAAGTGTAAACTAGTCTCTTTCTACGACATACTTAATTGGGGAATTTATTTCGGAATTCTTAATCCATATTTGCGCATAAAAATCAGTTTGTGTAGCCTGTTAATGTGCTCATTCTTACACTTTGTCAGTCGTGAAGATCTCCGCTGACCTCTAATGCTAGCTAAAAAGTATACGTTTATTTTACAACTTACCACCTTTTGTTGTCCTTAATTTGAACTACTATCTGCAATAGTCGACTCAACAAATGGGAAAGGTCTTCCGTATTGTTGATTGTATGAATGGAGAGGAAATTACAGGAACTCTTGGTTTTTCAAGCTGATTTTTCTTTGTTGCGAGGTTCTTTCCCAGAACAACATTCTTAGAAGTAGAGAAATTATATTTCTTCGCAATAAGTTGAGGGAAACTGATAGATTATAACAGAAAGGGGTATCTGATTCTCTCTTTAGCATTCAGTATGAGGTATGGAGTGAAGTATCATAGCCGACGATTAAATGAATTCAAAACAGTTCTGATGCATTCGTTTTTAGGATTGGAACTCATACGGAGAGGGAATCTGATTGGGTACACCTGACACTCCGATTTCGAAATCTTGGGAATTTCATAGACACATGTTCAAATGTTCATTGAGTTCAGAAGTAAAGAAGTGCCAATATAACGGGAATCTTGAAAATAAAGCGACACTACTGTCTTCTATAAATTAAAGTTTAAAAGATAATAAAAAATATTAAATAAAACACAGAAAAGTCGCTCGCCTATTCAAGAAACGGTTTCGGCTTTCGCCTTTGTCAGTCATGTAAATAGTCTTCAGATAAAACCAATTAACTGTCACATATACACATATATTCAATAGGATATATATTTAGATTAGTACTCACCTGCAATCGGCAGTAGTCTAAACTTGACTAAGTAATATATACATTTGTCTGAAGTATTATTGATTATGGTTTTTAATCACTTTCCTGTTACGATTTTTCGTGAATGGTATTGTTCTTGGTAATCTTCAATGGTGCATGATATTGCTGCATCGGTATTGAAAATTTCCCAGCTGGAAATCACCTGTGAATCGGCCTCTTCCCCTTTGCTGGCGAACTCAAATGTACAGCGGCAGCAAAGCGGAAAAAGACACACCCACAGAGTGTCACAGCACCCCTCAGCAATCACATGCGTAGTCAATCTTCTCTAGAGTCTATTGCTAAAAAGATGTAATAACTACTGCTATAAATCTCTGTTCATTCAGAAGGAAAAATACGCAAATATTAACCTATCACTCGTGGAGATCTAACTCACGTCCGTGGGTTAAAAAAATAAAATAAAGAGCGACTTTTTTCATTCGCTTATTCTACTATCTGTGACATGCGTTAAAGTACCTCGATTGTTCTAATGTGATCCCCATATTTTCTTCAAAAGCTTAATTTATTCGTCAAATACAACCAAATACAATACAAATTCATTTAGAGCAGTAACTATAGTTGAGATTTGTTAATTTGACCTTTAAAAAAGAGGCAAATTTTTTGAAGCTTTCGAGCTAATTGGAACGCATTAGAATATACGATGTTAGCAAATGATAAAAAGGAGGTGGCTATACATTCAATTTAACGGCGGGATGCACTTCGACGCACAGCAGTATAACAGATCTAACAGGGTCATTCCGAGTCGTACATGGAGTAATAAGAAGTGTTGTTGAATGTGGCTCGTTGTAATCACAAACTATAAGTATATTGACGAGGATACAATCAGAGAGAACAATTGACAAAGACTTTACCTCAACTACCGAAGAGATGGCACCACAGTAGTGTCTTCAACGCCTAGAATCTAGAAATTGAGACAAAGTTTAATTACATTCAAGAATAATATTCCACGCTTCGTCTATAACGGTATGGTTCTATTAGTAAGATTTTCGCAAGAACTGATATACATCAGGGATGCTGAGTGGTGAGAGAGATATAGAATAAAGTGGAATCACATTTACAATACCTCGTTCCTTGAACCAACAACCTTCGGCGAAGGCGCTCGCTTTCTTACGACACGCCACCCACGTCGACGTTCCTCCAAGAATAATACATTCGTAAAAAACACCTAGCGTGTTTGTCTGCGCGAATATATCATGGGGAAGGAACTGTGAACCTAGGTAAATTCGTCAAAAATTCCTGATGAACGATGAAAAATCAGGGTTAAAATAAGATTAAAATGTCACTTAAAGGAATAATCATTATTGCATGTTGAAATAGTTAAAAATTGTTCAGAAATATTATAAGCATTTGGTATAAATAAGGGTAAGTGAAAAATTGTAGTTGAGGAAAAATTGCTTATGACCTACTTTTTATTTTCTCTCGTAATTAAAAATGTCGAGTTTATTTGTTTCTTTACCGGTTGGATTCCACAGAATCTTTTACACTTTTTTAGAACTAGTGAATCACATGGGTGCTAAAACCATTTAATACGTGTAATAAAGTCATAAAAAGAGACATTATTTAAATAATTGATTTCATGATAATTTAGTTTTGAAACAGATAACTAACAATAACTGTATCTGATACATTTTAGTACTTCTGGAAATTGTCTTCAGTCCACCCTTTGATTAACTTTTTTTCATGTTTGTTATCTTTAAAAAAACTTTTAACATGAGCTAAATTGACAAAATCTTGATTCGTGAATTTATGTTAGAAAAAAGACTCCAAATAAATCATTTTACTACTAATTTTTGCAACTCTATTGACATATGTCGGTTAACATGCAAGCTTAACTTCAAATCGTTGATTTTTTTTAGAATTAAGTAATTTGCGAGCAAACAACATTAATGAGTTTCAAAATGACAAAATTTTATTTGAATTGTGATTAAAAATGAAAAATATTCATTTAGTTATACTTCTTTCCATCTCGTGTAAAACCTATCATTTTTGCAGCAAAGCAAGGACCCAGAACCTTGTTTCATAAATAATTTCTCTGATTCTCTGATTTCCTAGAGATTCAGCTTACGGTATGTATGGATCTAAATGGTACCTCTGTAGTTTTCGCAATCGCTCTTTTACTGTTGCAATGAAGTGTAGTTATTATTCAATGTAAATGCTAAGAAAATATGCCAAAGTAGTAATAGAAATTATTAACATTGTGTGTGTAAGATATGTTCAAGTTGAAGCTCATGTTCCCGAACATATACATTAGTGTCACATTATTAGAAACTTTCATGTCTGTCATTTAAAATATTGTGGAAATTTTCACCCTTAATTGAGATGGCTGCCCTCATCTGACTAAAATTCAAGAAGCATGAGAAGCGGGATCAAGTTCCTTTCCTTTTTATCCTTATTCTTTAATTGTTCGGTCAAAAATTCTGAGGAAAAGAAGATTACTGATAAAGGAAAATGTGCTGTCAAAATTCGAAAAGTGTTCTGTTTTAGCACAATTTGTATTTTTATGATTTCTTTTCCATGTTTCAAAAGTGAGATGATGTTTCGATATTTGCTAGAAGGTACTATAGGGAATCAACATTAACATTAAAAAAATTACTGCACAAGCATGTTTTTCTCACTAATAATTTTTTATCATTTTCATTTTACGACTCTCTTCTTGACCTTTTATTATTTTCAGTCAATCCCGCGAATAAATTTGTATTATATCATGCCCAAAAATAATTAAAACACATTAGAGTACTCTATTAAATTTAATATATTGTAATTATGTAAGTTTCATCAAATAATGCAATTTCAGGATTTCATTTTTAGAATGTTTATAAGGACTCAAGAACAAATAAATAAAAAGTGCTGATCTCTTAGCAGAATGGAAATAAGACAAACGCATCAAGAGAGTGCCATCAACATCTCTTAAACGAGTGAAGAGCCATCCAATGGTCTTGAAATAAAGAGAAGCAACGGGAGCAGTAAAGTTACGCTAAATTCATAAATATTGAAGTTTTATTCAAAGAGTACATTTTAAAGAAAAACTAATCGTTTTAAACAATGAGATTGACATCACACTTTCATATTTATATGCTCTCAACGTATTAGGAAATCATCTTTGACATTAACTGCTGCTTTTACGAACAAAATTGAAAGTTTTCCAAGGTCTTTTCTCACCTCTTTTAATATCACAATTTAATGGTTTTACGTTAGTTATGCGTCGATGCCTAGGTACACAAAACGAGTTACAAAGTAGACCCATTAATAAGGAATATTAACGAATTACATCCCATAATTAAATTATGATCAGTAATACGGGCTCCCCAGATTATCAAAAAATTATGAAACTTCTCCAACGCCTACTAAAAGCAGAAAGACCAACACACGTTAGTAGTTCTTTAATTAGTCACATTTTGTCGCATGTGACACAATGATTTGCTCTCTTTCAATCACTCCGCCACCGTAATGAATGTATGCATAGATATAGAAAGAAAGCCACTTCGTATGCTTCTTAGAGAGAACCACTTCATATCACGAGATATGCTATAATGGATATCGTCTTGTTCCACAACCATGTTCACAAAGTTATGAGAACTTTTCTCGAGACAAACCGACGCAAGAAACATACCTGACTATTCCATCCAACCAGGTACATTTTAAGGAAAATATTTAATTCAGCTGGTATATGAGTGACGATTGTAATGCTTTCTATACAGTATAAATAGACAAGAAATTCATGACACGATCGTAATAAAGTTTAGAATGAACAAAAACATCCATTTTTGCAACACCAATTGAGACTGGCATTTATCCAATAAAAAACTCAACATCTCCCTGCTCGAAATACAAACCAAATAGCATTGCAGACTGAAAATAGACAAACTCATTCCAAACGAATAAAATTTCTTCAATTTTTCTAAAATCTTCAAATATATGAGCTTACAATTTTCATTTATTTTCGTTCTTTGAATAGCTTTTTTACAATAATAAAAATACGTAGTTTATATTTTCCAAAATCATATTCTTTCGAACTAACCTCGCACTACCTTCAAATTCGTGTTTCCCCTCTAATACATACTACAACAAATAGAGACACACACATTCGTAGAAATAATAGTTATAGTTTTGACATGTATTTCATTTCACCTGAAACGAGGAGGTCTAGAAGATGAAAGAAAACTAACTTCAAAAGCACAAAAGCTTTGATTAAGAGGTGTGGCACAAATATCATAATAAAACATGCCAGTGAGTCAAGAATAAGATTATTTCATTTGAAGATACAATAAAGTTCATAAAAACATTGGTTCATGAAGCTCTAGAGAAGAAATGTGATAAAAATACTGCAAGTAAACATTGGTAAAAATATTATTCTTACGGAGCATGTTATAAAATTATTCAGCACATTTTACTTTTTATCTACTATAAGGTTCAAACAAAATTAAGGACTATTATTAACAGATTGAGTATGCCACCATACTATCTATCTCTTGGAGCTAGCTAGCTAGTCACACTCAACTTTCGCTAAAACAGTGGTAGTCCAGTCATTTGGCAGTTTAACCAGGGAAAAATTGCGAAGTAAGGTTTATCAGAAGTGCTTTTTTGTATTTTTGGGCACTGATACCGAATTTCTACTTTGCTGACACTTAGAGGTGACGCAATATGGTGAAAATTTGAAAAATATCAAAACATTCGCACATTTTCAGTTGTTTATTTTTCACTTAAAATGCATATAAAAATTCAAAATTAGTTTTTTCTCAGAAATTCATTGTTTTAAGTGGTGCTAAATCTGAATTTCAACTTTACTGACACGTAAGAATGACGCAACACGGTAAAAATTTGAAAAAATTAATGTAAAAATTTAGCCCATTTCGAAGGTTTTCGCAAATAAAACTACATAATTGGGTTTCTCAGTGGTTCTTTCAATTTTCTAGGATGCTGAAATGGACTTTGCTTTTTCTGTATAGCAAAGGAGATGTAAAATCGTAAACATGAAAAAAGAAATAATAAATTGGCCCATTTTGACGTGTTTTGCTTATTCGACGTATATAAAAATATAAACATATTTCGGTTTCTCGCTTGTTGTTTGCGATTTTTGGGGATGCAGAATTCTAAAGTCAACTTTTCTGTCCCATGGAAGTGACGGAACGTAGTGAAAATACGAAAAAATCGTAATTTTTTTCCCAAATTTGACTTGTTTTGCATAAATCTTTAGAACGCATGAACGAGAACATTTTAAATGCATTAATGTAGTTATCAGTAAAAAAATAGCGAAACCATTGTCTAATATTGAATCATCGATTAAAAATTTCTTATTGATTTATATTACACTAGCTGATTACCCGGAATTTTTTTCACTTGTTAGATCAAAAAACCCACTCGCCGGGAACCACGCAGGTCATATTTTCGCTTCCGAGGCAAAAAACAACAGCGGCAGCGCGGCTGCACTATTCCATTAAAAATTTAAGATATAAATCATTCATCCAAATTTTACGATTTAAAGCTATTTTTAATATTCGTTAAATTCACACACACACTATATATATATTCTTATACCAGCCCCGCCCCGCCGCACAAAAAGAACTTTGATACCCAAGCGCGATCGCCCTTGAATCGAAATATACTATTTTCTCACTTTCGTATGAACGATTTCAAAGGTTCTCATGCCTTAGAAATTCAAAATTATTCTATATTTATTTGTTCGATATTTAAAAAACTTATTCGTAATTTTCCGCAATCAAAATCTACAATTTTTAAATCGGTTGGTAATATTGCATCGTTTGGCGCGTCAATTCATGCTGCGACACCTACTGGAAAAACGTACGTGATGAGTAAGAAAGGTGAAAAACAATTAATTCAGTGCTTAGAACATTATAATAATACACTGACGGATTGATCAGCGACTTAATCACATAGCAGCCGCATAAGTTGGAGATAGAATTCGCGATTTCTACCGGTTACCAAATACGATGGCATCAAACTGTAGAAAGTATTTGAGTGGAGCCCAAAAGCGAAAATTTAAAAATGAACAGCTTATTGAAGCTAAAAACTCGAAACCTATAACAGCTTTTTTCGGTTTGCATCAAGTTGAAGATTCAACTTCAAAAACAAACTGGTAAGTATCGAATGTTTTGGTATCCATAGTAAGTGAAAAATTTAGAATACAAGTTCTTAGAAGTTCATAATACAAGTCCATTCCTTCACAAGTTAAAATTCATGATACAAGTTCTTCATTGTTGACTACATGATTTCTGAGAATAGGGTCTGCGTATGGTTGTTACATATGAAATTCTTTAATCAATGTAATAATGAAGGAAGTTGTAATTCGCACTTGTATCACTCCCTAAAATAAACATAAAATGTTGTAATATATTATATCAAATGTTGAATATCTAACGTAGAATGTAAAAAATTTCCCGTAAATGATCTCGCGGGCTTGTACATGAAATTTTTATTTGCGACAGAGCGCTTGTGCATTCTATTGAAGGATTAATAAATCCTTCAATAGAATGCACAAGCGCATTGATGGATTTTGACGTTGGCAAGCTCTAAAGTCTCAAGAAAAAAATATTGAAGGATTTTTTAGAGATTATCCCGTTGTCAAAATGTTTTGTTTTTTTGTTTATTCGATATTAAAATATTGACTGTTTTTAGGTTTGACAAAAATATTCATATCTTTCTTTAAAATGTTAACAATATACTCGGAGAAAATATTTATAGACTGAGTCGTGTCAAACAAAAAAAATTGTTTATGACAGTAACCAGTATTGCCACGACAATAATTAGTTCTACGCAAAACAGCACTGTGTACTGTCAAACGTAGTATTGGTTACTATCTTAACCAAATGTTGTATAGTGACATGAATCAGTCGTTATATATTTTCTTCTTGTAGGTTGTTGGCCAAAATATCATGGTTTAAAATTATAAATAAATTTTAATAAGTAAGCTGCACACAGAGCAACAGAACTGATCAAAATAAAATTATTAAAAAAATATATTTCTAATTGTAAAAAAATTTCAACGGTTCTGCGTTTGTATGTATTCAGTTTTCAAGTAACGGTTTGAGGAAAACCTATTATTTTTTATATTTTCAGCATACTTGATACTAAAAAAGCAACTGGAGTTGAACTCAGTTCAACTGAAACATATTTAAAAAATACAGCCGATAGAACTGAAAATTGTTCCAAAAATGACAACAGTGATGACGAAGATATCAACGTTGTGTGTGTGTCTTATTTCTAGTTACGGCGAAACTCATCCCATTGATTCCGTTAGCTCAAATGTCGTAGTTGTTTCTAATTTTTATGAAGAACAAAATAACAAATATCCATCTGACAAAGGTCATTTTTCGAAAAGTACACTCTGAAAAGAGATTCATATTGTTTGTAGAACCTTGCCAACCTGGAGGACCGTTTCCTGTTGACACAGACAAAGGAGGTCATTTTTCAGAAAATTACGAATAAATCTGAGGTTAAAATTCCCCGAACTTGGCTGTGTTACTCAAAAATTTTAGATTCTGCTTATTGTGAACCGTGCGGTTTGCTGACAGAAACAATCACTACTTTAAATCTACTTGAGTTGAAGGCATACGGTCATAGCGAAGATTGAGTGGGAAAATAAAGGAACATGAGAAATCCAATATTCATCATAATGCATGTATTATATATGAATTATGGAAATATATAAATATGTATTATATATGAATTATGGAAATATATAAATATGTATTATATATGAATTATGGAAATTGGGCTCTAATAACCTCGAAGTTGACGAGCCCTAAAGCCCCACCAAAAAAAAATAATTATGGAAATCTAATTATGTCATTGATAAAGATATCGAAGCCAAAATTCTAAGACAAAAATCCGTTTGGTGCAAGGTGCTGGAGAGATTGCTGAATATTATCATCACTCTAGCTACTTCTAATCTAACTTTTCGAGGACATAGAGAAAAAATTAATCAAAATGGAGGTCAAAATGGAAATTTCCTTTCAATTGTAGAATTGCTTCGTTGCAATTTATGGTCCAATTTTTAAAGAATTGATTGAAAAGCCAACTACTTCAGTTCGATATTTGAATCTAAAAATACAAAATGAACTGATTGAGTTATTATCCCAAACTGTATCAAAGAAAATATTAGAAGATATAAAAAAAATATACCATTTTTCTCCATAAGTATGGATACAACTCAAGACATAACAATGGTTGATCAATTGAGCCAAGTATTCCAAAATATATCAAAATTTAACAAAACGAAGGCGGTCATCTAATATAATTTAAATTTAAGGAATCATTCCTAGGCTTATTATTCAAGTTAAAGACGCCACAGCTCCAGGATTACAGAGCGATATCATTGACACCATGAAAAGCAAAGGTAACTTATTTGATAGATAATATCATTCAAAAATAAATTAAACAAAATAATTCATATAGTAATGACTCTTCTTTCACTCAACTTCTTTGACTTTTTCGAGATATTTTCTAAGATTTTAATTTGTTTTTTTAATCTATATTATTCTCATTAAATACCACATCATAGCACACTAATTATGCTAAATAGTTATTGATTTAACTGGTATTTTGTTTTTCAGAAATCGACATAAAAAATGCCGGGGACAAGGGTATGATGGAGTAGCAGTAATGAGAGGAGCATATTCTGGAGTACAAAAAAAGGATCCTGGACTGCGAGTTATGTACACAACTAAAAACAAAAAAGGGCCCATTTATTTTTCTAAGTCCCACGCTGAGAGCAGTTTTGGATTTGTTAAGTTTGCAACGCCTCTCTCCTCCTCCTTCCCCTTCGACTGAGGAAGTTTCTTTCGACCAATCGTAGGTCTATTTGAAACGGCTCCCATATTTGGCAGACTAATAGAAGACCGCTCTTAAATCGTAACGAGATAAAATGTTTCATTACACCGCTATTAAAGAAATATTTTGTATTTTACAGAGCATTGGCTTTCAACTAACAACATCAATGATACTGCTATTTCTAATTATTATTTAGCAAGTTCTTACTGTCGGCAAAATTTTAAAGGCAAAAATCCCCACGGAGGTACGTGTATCTACGTTCGTAATGATATTTTATCTTCTCCACTGACAGGCTACGAGAACTTCTGCGAAGATAGTGTGTTCGAATTTTCTGCAGTTAATCTGACCGACACCGGTATTGTTGTTTTGTGTATTTATAGACCTCCTCAATCAGATCTTGACATATTTTTTCGGAACTTCGAAATTGTTTTAAAACATATCACACAAATCTACTAAATATATCGTTATATGTGGCGATTTCAACATCGATTTCCTAAGAACATCCGACTCTGCACATTCACCAGTTAATCGATTCAAGAACCTTATCGACTCCTTCAATCTTATTGCTACGATAAACGACCCCACTCGCCTCTCCGGTTCGTCTCAAACATTGCTAGATCAAATTATAGTCAACAATGGAATCTCTCGTATCTCTCTGAAGTGTTTATAGCCGGATACACTGATCACCTTGCTCAAGTATTGACTATTAATAATAAACTAAAACCACTTAAAATCCTTTACAAATTTACTAGAGAGTTTAATGACATAAATAAATCCATATTTATAAATTATTTGCGTGAAGAAACATGGAAAGATGTTTACAATTGCCAAAACACCGACGACAAATTCAATGTATTTATCTAAATATTCCTAAAACATTACAACTCTAGCTTTCCCATAAAACGCAAGTTAATTAACACAAAGAAATACAACAGATGAATCACCAAAGGGATAAGAATTTCTTCAAAAAACAAACGCCGTTTATATTATCTTTCAAAACGCTATAACCAACCACACGAATTCCATAATTATTTTCGTAAATATAAGACTATTCTCCGAAAAGTAGTCTATGCAGCTAAAGTTATGGAAAACGACAGGCATATACTAAAATCGAACAACCGGATGAAAGCCATGTGGAATATTGTTAACAATTACACGTCAACTTCTGAAAATCGCGAAGAAAATGTTTCTTTACTAAACGATGGCAAAATCGTATCAAATCCTCAGGACATCGCAAGTTTGTTTAATTCTTACTTCTCAGAAGTTGGTAAAATAACGAACTCAATATATCCAAATCAATGTCCTCCAATTATATCCACCCACGTACCCAATTCTATGTTCACTTCCGAAACTAACGCCAGTGAAGTCATGAGAATCATCAGCTCATTAAAAAACAAATTTTCAACAGGCGTAGATGATATACCTGAGTTTATTGTTAAATTTTCGTCCCATGCTATATTAAATCCACTCATAAATATTTTTAATAGTTCTTTATCGGAA
>NNCF01127332.1:248614-325134 GCA_002313205.1 Laupala kohalensis
TGAATTTAATGTTTTTTCAACTCTTATGATTTGTAATAATCTATAGTTCGATAATAACTTGTACATGTAAATTTACAAATATATTTGCGTTAAATTACAAACATATTGACATTATATATGTATTATAACTCGCAGCTAACTTTTTATCTTATCTAGGAACTTTTGCTGAAATTTTTGAATCCGCCTCTGCCTTAGGGCCCTTGATCGGAATTGATGGGATGGTCCCTTGCTTGCTTCCGGAGAGTAAATTAGTTTATTGTCCTCCACGTGGTCATACGCAGTTTGTACTGTTTTTTGACAATAAATTTATTATTATATTTAATTTTTTTATATTATACACATTTTGGACTTCTATAACAAAAATATTTTGTATATCCTTGACTTCAATAAACTTTACCATTCTCTATATTTAAACGACATCTCGAGATTGGTTGTCTCGCAAGATCTTCATAGGCAATGTAAAGGATATTAGAATTTCTGTAAAAAACGTTTGCGTAATACTGTGATAAAATATAGTTCTTAACAGAATTTGAATATAATTGCAAGATATCGTATGGAATTGGTATAATTCGAATCACAAATTACTTATAAATATTCCTATAATTTCTTATATTTATACAGTGAAGTAAAGAAATCAAATCTCATTGCCTACAAGTGATGTGTATTGTCGAAAGTAATTTTACATAATTTGCGATTCTCTTAAGTTTTTCATATATGTGAAAAGGAATTAAATATAGAAAACGTTTGTCTAAAATATGAACTAAAAAACAAATGTTTAATTCTAGAGTCATAAATAATATAAAAACTACTTAAGGAACAAATAAATTACATGTTCTAATAATATAATGATCTACAATATAACACTGGTTGTAATCGTGCAGCATATAAAATCGTGATCCGAGATTAATATTACAAAAAACGTGTTTTAGATTACAACAAATATAACTAAAACTGAAATATATTTCATTAATTTATTCAAATATAATTGTGAAATACAACCACAGATTCTTGTTTTCTTTCTTTGTTCATACTTCTCTCTTTCTCTTCCTTTATATTTCATAGTTATATTAAAGAACGTTAATTGCATATATTAATAATTTTGTTTAAATATGTGATACTCTTTTAAAGATAATACTTCTTCAATATCCTTGAGTCTGAGTGTTATTTGTTGTAATCTAAAACACCCTAAATGGGCCCTTTTTTGTTTTTAGTAGTGTACATTGTGCTGCATATAATTTAAATCTTGTGTTAAATGACGCTATGAGTGGCGTAATTGTGGTTTCCAAATTTTACATTACATTGGAAAAAATTTACACTTTTTTCGGCCACAGTATAAAACGGTGGACCCTGTTATCAACAATTATTTTATCAACGGACTAAGGAAAGTAAACACTCAAATGTCTTTGTCCTGCTAGATAGTCCGGTAGAAACGAATTCTTACTAGATATTCGGTTCCAGTATAGTAACATTTTGAAAGCTTTGACAACATTATCTTTGAAAAGTACTTCTACATCCGAACGAGCTGAAGCCAATAATTTAAAAAAAGATATGAAAATGTTCGAATTTTTTTTCAAGTAGTGATTCATTCTAAAATTCTCATGGTTACAAACAACGTCTCAAAAAATTTGCAGAACATCGATGTTGATCTTCATAGAGCTCAAACTATGATCCAAGAAGCCCACAAAGAATTTAAAACATTCCGAAATGAGTATGATAAAGCTAAAAATACTGCCGTTGAATTAGCGAATATGTGGTGTATTAAAGCTGAGTTTAGAAACGCGTTAAGAAAACTAAACGTTATCACGATGAATCGAGCCAGGGTGAAAGTAGATTTCGAGCTCAAGTTTTTTTTAATGTTTAGATATCGTTAATACTCAACTTCAAGAGCGATTTCGAAGTTTGAATGCTATGGTGGACACCTTCAGAGTTATTCAACGACAAGAACTTTTGAAATTCACAGATGACGAGCTCCAGAGAGAATCTTATAGCTTATTTGAGAAATATCAAATAAACAGATCAGTTTCCGAATCAACTTTTGTCATTGAGTGGTTGTCTAAATAGTCAAATAGCTAAATTGCATTCAATAAGGGAGTTAGCTCAGTTATTATTGATTGATCATTTTACCCTGTCGGTCAGTTTTCCGAACGTGTGTATAGTTGTCATGCTATTTTGAACTATACCAGTTACAGTTGCAACTGCAGAACAGTCATTTTCGAAACTTAAGCTCATCAAAAATTATTTGAGAAATTCCAAGAATCAAGAGAGACTGTGCGGTTTAAGTGTTTTATCAATCGAATACGAGGTTACAAATAATTTAAGAAGTAAATTAGAATCAGTTAGTAAAAGCATTTGCTGAAATGAAAGTACGTCGTATGAAAATATTATTGTATCGTTAGATTTTTTTAGAATTACTGTATTTAAAAAATGGCCTTTTAAAAAATTGTTAAATTAAATTACTAAAGAGTTACTTAGATATGTTGTATTATATTTCTAAATTAATACTCATATTTTATTTATAAATTAATATATCAAAATACTAAAACTGCGCCCACCAAGGGGTCCCGAGCTACATTTTGCCCGGGAGCACCGGCTTGGATAGTTACGCCATTGGTTTTACTAGTATGTTAGTTTCCCGTATTGTATCATTTTATTCTCATCACGTAGAACTTTGCCCTTTCGTTGACCAATTCAAGCTCACGGACCACGCCCAGTAACTTCAGCTAGTCACACATAAATGCTTGATAGCTGACCTCAGACCTTTTCCTTGGTTTACATGTGAAACGCCACAAGTGAATTTTAAAGTACGTCTTGAATAAGTTTTCAATTCTCAGTGCTAGCCAACTTTCGTGCCTGTTTGGAGGTAAACGTGTACTATTTTTAAGATAGTTGAAAATCCCTCTGTCTACAGAGTGAGGTCTAAACCAACCCACTTTAATTAACAAATGACAAAGTGGGACGAACGTCCAACGTAGAGTTCGTGGGACACAAAAATAGCATGCACATGTTTACGACCTTTTAAGGAGGTATGAGTGACATGATGATTTAATGTCTTGATTTTTTCATAAATGAATAAACTATTATCGAACAACTCGTTTAATAAAATTTGGATCTTGCCAGGTTAAAGGCATTTGAATGAAACCACCTTGAAGTTGTACGAGCTCTTATGGATAAGACCTCTGAAGAGACGATTTCCACATAAATTCCCATGTCATTTTGTAATGGAATTGATATAAATCACGATCACACGTATCACAAATTTAAAAAGAAAAAAAAACAGTAAAAATTTTGCCTAGCCTTTCCGTACAATTAAGAAAGTTATTCAACAAACTTCCGCAAATTTAGAGAACTTTGGTCTAATAATAATAATAATAATAATAATAAATTAAAAACCATTTTTCAAATAAATGGTTTCAATTTAAACGTTATAATAAATGATTCGCAGTTTTTAATTCACCATATTTCATGAATCACTGTTATAATGACTATTTTCAATATAAACAGAATAGAGAACATTATTGAAAGTTTCATAAAAGGTTACGTGCTTGACTAGCGCCTGGTACGCTCATATCGCCTTAATGGACTTGACAACGTTGATGACGAGAAACTGAGTGGGTTCTCATGTTTGCTTTTCAAAATAAATCGAATTCAGAATAGTGAAACGAAGGAAATAATGTTAAAAAAGTGTGTCGGCTCAAAAAATGTGATCTACAATGTGGTTCTCACAGTAGAGTACTTTTTCTGGATCATCTAATTCCTCAAATCATTTCTTCCCGGCCAGCAGTTCAAAGAAGACATCGAAGTGAAAACAGATGTCAACTTCGTTGACATGACAGGTGGCATCTTTATATGATGGGGCCGTATACAAAATGGTTACCAGCTGTGACAAATGCCTTAACAAGAGTGGAAACTCAGTTAAAAATAGTGTTCTCATTTGTATTTTGTGTTTCAGTAAAAGAATTATTCAATACATATATTCCTTAATAATAATAAAAATAATAATACTATTATTAGTATTCAATACATATATTCCTTATTAGTATTAACATTTGTATTTTGTGTTTCAATAAAATAATTATTCAATACATATAATCAATCAGTTTTGTTGATTGGTTTCTTTTTCCGTACGTTAGTGTATGGAATAAATAAAATAATAGGAAAAAAAGTGAACATGTAAGTGAAGACACTTCAATTTTGGTGATTGTTTGTGTGTGTTTGTGATAGAAGTTGTTTGATTAAAAAAATAATAAAGAATGAAAGAAAATGATGTAATAACTATGTATTGAAGGGCATCGGAATTCATTAATTCCATTGGGCACGAGGGTACGGAAAGAAAATTTTAAAAAGGAATATTCATCTATATAGAGTTTATTAACCTAACGAAAATAACTTTCTACTTATTTGTACCGTTCATGATTTCTCGGGAATGCTCTATATTTCAATGTGATTGATGTCCTTCAATTTCCCAGCATGTTATGTCCGCAACTTTCCCCGATGTAGTGTAGCCAATCGAAACTATCTCAGTTACGTCGAACTCATTAAGAGATGGGATGCATGATGGTAAGCATACCAATGCGATATATTCAAACGATTTTTAGTTTCACCTGCAGAGATATTGGCATCTTCTTAAATTTGTTAATGGAACGATGTTTTTTTCAGCGCTTCTTTACAACCGAGGAAAAGACAAATACAAGGATATAGTATTTATTGAATCTGAACGCACAACAACAGCGTTACAGCCCCACTGTTTAATGCAAGAAACGTATGCAACAGTCGAAGATTCGGAAGACCTCTATGCTTTATTTTCGGAATATTTGTCGATATTTGTCGCGCTGGTGTATCTTTGTATTTTAAATATACATGATGTATCATGTATATTTAAATATATATGATGTATATTTTAAATATAAATGATGTATCTTTGTATTTTAAGTAGCGCTGAAAAAAATAGTTTTATTTCATTAATAAAATATTTTTCGAACGCGGATTCGATTCTCCATTTGGTCAACAAAGTGTTTGTAGCTGAGATTTCGTCACCTTCTCCAGATCATTGATGGCTCGATCTGGACTACTGACTTTATGTTCCTCTCAACCCAAAATCACTCCATCCTAAATCATGGTCAGATAACAGAACAGGAATCATGGTCTAAATCTCACTAGAAGTCAAAATTTAAGAAAATAATCAAATTAGGGTAATCGGGTATAATATTAAATTATGGTAAATGGTACTAATATTACTCACGATCTACACTGTTCTTCAATCGATGATATTTTACGACCTATTTTCATTTATATTAATAATTTAATTAAAATTATATTTGTGTGGTTAGGATGACTGGACTAACTATACTATTTTTATTTGTATTGAGCGGACTCATCATCTCATAAATGATTGCCAAAGTACTTGGTTAATTAGAGATGTTTCAGTGCATAGTTCTACACACAAGTGAACAAGAAGGCGAAGTGAGTAAACGCAGTCATAATAATTATGGCAATTCAAGAAAAAATTCACAAACGACACAGAAATAAATATTAACTTAGCTTCGTAAAGGCATGGATAAAAATGAGATAGTAAAATATTAATCCAAATATATTTCTAGACGATTTGTTCAGCTTCAAGGAAAAATTCTAACTCTGGAAGACATCTTACACCGAGTATGCAATATCCTCGGAGTATTGTGCAGGACTTGGAAAGCTGCCTGTACTCTCGGCGAAAGATCATCTGTCATGGCAGAAGTTCGTCCGCGAAGGAATTTACGTAATCATACAAAGAAGTATTAGTTTTACAAGACGGTCTTTTCACTCAAGCGTTTCCTATTTGATTTCAGTTTTGTAAATTACTATCCCTTATATTCATGTAACTTATTTTTAAGCAACCTTACGCTTGATTGTAACATTAGGTATATAATCCTCGCATTCGAAATATGCCGTTTCACATTTACAAAAACATCCTCATCCAACCACATACGTTAATTAGTTCTTTAAAGAATCCCTGTTAAACGTTAATGTCTTCAATATATGTTTGCTCCAAGTTCGAGAAACTTTTAGTAATTCCTCAGAGTCTACACAGAAGAAACCCATCACACCTCATTCAAACAAAACATACAGAAGTTATTTCATACATTAAATGTAAGGTAAACTACTCTCGATTCATATTTGAAAATTGGGCCAGTCAGGTAACATTTGCTGCGCGTAGATGGATGAAAGTTATGACTTGCTGAATTATACTCGACGGTATTTCGGATTCTTAAAAACTTTTATTTCCATCTAAAACCTTCAGTGGAACATCCGCGGAAAGAAATTTCCTCTAAATTTCCAAGAAGTTAAAATTTTTCCTGATGAGGTTTTCAAGTGAGATCTCACCCATCTCCTTCAAATTTGCAATTTAGACAGTTGTTAGTCTGAAACGTGAAACTCATCATTCACCACATGTTTGTTCACAAAAACAAGAGAATTTTCTAAACCAACAATTGATGAGGTCTTGCATTTATGCACATTTCATTATAGGTCTCTTCGCATTGTAATTGAAATGAAGACGTCTAAACAAGTGAAGTTTGTAATACAGAGTCAATCGTTGTTGAGGAATTCGAAGGAAATTTATCTCCCCTTTCCTCCTCTTTCTCCTACTTAATGGCATTTTCTGGGGTTTGAAAGGCGATGGGATGGATAGAAATAATAAACACAGAATAATGCAATGCGTTGGACAATTTTAAATGCTGCACAATTGTAAGTTCTAAACACGAGAAACGACCCAGACGAATATCTTGACTAATTCCAGGGACGAAATGTCGCAGATGAGGAAACCGATATCGTTACATTAATATTCAAAAATCCTCTCTTTCAAAAATCCTTCGTCCTTCCTGTTTTGCGCCAGGGTGCTAATTTTACAACAACGGAATAGGCGAGTTTCCGTCATCCAGCCTGCATCCTTTGAAGCCGCACCCTTCAAGCGTGCTCAGCAGGGGTCAGTTTCACTTCCTATTTCACGAACAAAACGTCTCCGAGACCGAAAACTAAATGCCGTTAGCACGTTTCTGCCACAATAAACTAATTTACTTCACGGAAGTTAGCAAGAGCAAAAATCCAATCAAGGGCCAAAATGCAATGGCAGATATATTTTAAAATACGTAATTTAACAAGTAAGTACTGTTATTAATTAATTTTCCTCATAAAAATCGAAACTATTAAAATCAATGAAAATTCGGGATTGATGATAATATTAGTATAAATGTATTAACGATACATACGAATTTAGTGGGTCTACATATGAATCCGCTTCTACTCGAAGGGAAACAAGAAAAATTTAATTGTATATATTAAATTTATTTCTAATGACTTTGTTCATTTTATAACTGTATCCTATCAGTGATGATATTCACTAAGCGAACGAAAGAGCTCTCTGGTTAAATTAAAAGCTTTTGACGGAGTATAATTTTTTTAAGATTGTTTATACCGTATTGAGTATGAACATGTTAATACTTATACAATCTAATATTTGCTGCGTGAATCACTTTCAAATGTTTATTTTCCATTGCATCATATCGATGTATTTTCCCATCAGTTACTACGAATCCTATTACCTCTTTATAAATTTCTCTTTTATATATTATTTGTATTTAACATTTTTATTTGAATTCATTTTGTTTATTTTTCGCGGTTTCCTTGTTCTGATTGTGTCGTCGAAGTGAAGAGAAAAGCTATCTCTTTAAATAATATTCCGATATTACTACAATTGTGCTACTCGATGCTGCTAAACAAAACTGATAGTACTTATAATTTTATATAATATATTATAATAAAATATTACAGGATATATATTATAATATAATATTAGTACGTGTTGAAAACAATTGTATATGAGGCCCCTGAATATATATTGGAAGGAATTTATAACCATGAAATTCGCGCACTATTTCCACAGCGTGTTCGGATATTACCGTCTTGCTGAGCAGTAACAGGGCTCCTGAGTTTTACCCTCGAGAGAGGCATGGAAGGACAGGAGTCAACGTCTATCTAGTCTGTTGTTACACATTTCTCCACCGGTAACAACGTTCTCAATGACTCGCAAATGAATCTATTGAACAACAGCAAACGGAAATATTGTTTTTGACAATATTATTTCAAAATAGTGTTATAATATTTAGACTATTTAACTTTTACACAAGTTAAATTTTTAATGTTACCGCCGGTAACATCGGTTACATGCACGCCACGTCCTTGGTTTTGTGCGTTTTCAAAGTGATCAATTCTAATTCTGGCTAAAGAGAATCGTCCAAAACTAATTTTGTCCTCTCAACAAAAATGAAACTTATACTCGAAGACAATTCTTTTTCTTTCTCTTTTTGTACTAGGTACCGATGAAATGTTATTTTCGTCCAAGAGGCATAACGAGAAATGGTAACTAGGTGATTTCACCCTAAGAGTGAAATGGGGATATGAATGTATTGATGTTATCCTTCTGTTTCAAAATTCATAATTGATTCTTTGGCGACTTTTAAGTTTCCAATCGAGCTATAATTTTACAGATATGTGTAGTTTGAATGACAGTAGATGATTATGGTACCATTTTATGAAAATCTACCCGCAAGTCGGTTCAAACACCCATGAATTAGGGGGTGAGAATGCGGTGGCAGGTAAAATTAATAAAAAAACGAGCGATATTGGTGTTAAATACAGCTTTTTTGGTACTGCTGAATAGAAGAGTGATACACTCAATGCGAATTACGCCCGCGATCATCCTCCATGACGGACATGCACCCATAGGGTAGGAGCTGAGAAAGAGATTAATTGTAAATATAATCAAAAACTACTAATATTAGTAGAATCTTCTAGGGTTTTCGTCGTCCGCCCTAACAGTATTCTACATTATTTTTGCTGTATCTCGCGAACTAATTTGAGATATTATCTTGTTTTGTGAATGTAAAGATTGTGAAATAAAAAATCTATGCAATAACTTCTTGAATTTTCCTTTATTATTAAATGAGTGGAAATTTTTCGTCAATATAGAAAATAAAATATTAAAAAATCGAACTTGAAATTTTGAATTAAAATTGCTTTTGTATTGTGGGGTCACACTATGAAAGGATTTTTTCAAAATTCATGTTTCAGAGGGGTGAATTAGAGTGAACATACAATAGAAATTAAAATTGTCCATCAATCCGAGCACTAGAAACACTGCGCAGTAGAAATCAATGACTTTTCTGAATGTCTTGCATGAAAATAACATTGTAATCATAGTAAATACTCTAGAAATTATATCCGCTTAAAGTACACGAAACTTCATTGTTTGTAAAAATGTTCAATGCTAGTTCTCTCCTTCAAAACGCTCAAAACTTGTTCTGGCGAAAACGCATCTGCCAAAATTAGTATTGGTCGTTTTTTTACGTCCAATGACTCAATTTGGGTTTTGTGCGTAACGTACATAAAATGAAAAACAAAAACAGATTCACACAAAAAAGTATCTCACATATTCGATGAAAGTTTCAGCTTTTGCCTTTGTCAGTCATGTAGATCAACGTGATCGACGAAGGCGGAAGCCAAAACAGTTGCTTCAAATATGCGTTTCTTATGTGTTTCTTTTTTCTGTTTTTCATTACCAGTGAACTTCTTAATTATTATAATCTTGTAGTGTCGTATTATCTTCAACATTTCCTTTATGTATTTATATGATCTTCATTCATAATAATCATATATAAAAATAATCAATAATGTTGTATATAAAATAATCAGTGTGCCCTCGAGTAGCAAAAATGATCGCAATTAGAAAACAGTTCGGAACAAAAATTAAATGGTTTGGGCTCTTGACACTTGAGGTAAATAATTGTAAAAGTTAATTTATTTACAAATTACCAAGTATCCTCTATTGGATCACTTGAAATGAACTGACATATACATAGGTACACACCTCATTGGCATAATTATTGATCACTTAATTACACAGAATAAGAATGGAACTTTGTAAGCAAATCCCGAAACTGGAGTTGAAAAGTATTTTTTATTATTGCCTTAAAAATAAATACTTCATAATAATTTGTGTGTTTAAATCACAAACATTTTCCTTTATTGTTACAAATAGATTTTACTCATAATATTACATAATTCAGAAAATATAAACTACTGATTACTCCTTTGGACCCTCGTTCAAGATAACCGAAGTCACATCATCAAATACTGCACAGTTTTTATATCCCATCAAACCCTGGACCTTCTCTCGTTTTCCATGGGTAATTTCGTCAAGTGACTGAATTGCCAATTTGCCTACTTCCAGAAAGTATATTACCTCACCTTCCTCGGCGTTTCATAAGCAGCTTTTACTATTTCTGACAAAAGTGCAATACTGTCATTAACGGAGACCATTAATTCGCAGATATTCTTCGAACCAGAGAGCTTTCTAGGCATTAGGGCATCCTCATCTTCTCGCAAGACTTTGTTGTGAGCAAGCGCTATTGCTTTTGAATCAGAGTCGATTTTGTAACGCCTTGTAAAGTGAAAAGCCAAGAGTTTGCTTCGCAATACCCAAAAACCATCAATACCCAAGAACATTTAACACAAAGTACAAAATCAGAGGTTAGAATAATAAGATGATTTTGTATTAATAATCTTTACTACCTAATTTAGATCTCCTAATTCATCTTTCGCGCATACATTGATTCTTCTCCATGACTCTTGGTTTAAGCAGTTTTTTGTCTACTTTTAAAAAATTATATTACAACCGATGATGCGTTTTGACCAGACCATCTTCACATCGACTGAATAAGGAAGACAAATGTGGATAAATTTGAGTGCCTCCTGCAATTAAATGGCAGTTGGTTTCGTAAGTTCTCTTAATTTATTCTTAAATGATCTATGGATTCGTAATTTTTGGAAACTTCGTTTATCTGGTCTCTTAAATAAAAGCATATATGGAAAAGAGTCTCCAGCTTCTCATTAAAAGGACTCTGTTTTTAATGCCAATCAAATATTATTAAATTTGTTTTACGTAAATAATTCATTAATTGCATATTATCATCATGAGATATTACATTAATGAGACATAGTCATTAAGTCACCAAGTAGGTTATGATGAAACATCCAGAAATTGAGATTTCCTACAATATTGTTAGAACAGGGATTAATGAATGGCTGTATCTCACTATAGTAACAGCCTTCTTTGATCTGTTTATACAATAAGAGTATTCAAGTTATTTACACGTATTTTTGTGCGATATTCTTATATATTGTGTGCATAATAACAGCGAATTGGAGGTGGGAAGTGATTGCAATGACAATGAGATACAATTTCGCATCATTTTCGGTTTCATCAGAAAGAGAATGGTGCCCTAAATCAGTATTCAGAACTACTCGCTCCAGTTCACACGTACCGTAACTGTCCTCATTGGTTGTATTGTACTGCAAGGGTTGAATTTGAAACGAAATTATAGTTTAAATAACATCGTAATTGCAATGAATATGAAAATTAAAATGTTAAGGATTGATATGCGTGTTTTCAGAAAAAGTTACTGTTAACACGAATTTGAATATGTGATTATTGCCACCAATATGTTTTTGGAACAAATAACTTTCATTTACTTTCGAGATCCTAAAATCTAGCGCACTGTGAATTCTACAAATGTCTTGAAGGGGTCCGCGTGAAAGTTGATATCAAGACAAAGGCTTGGGACTTACAGGTATAAGAACTATAAACCAAGAAATCATGGTTCTCCGGTTTTATTGAGGTACATGATTTCTTTCTCGAGTGGTCAATGGTCTCACACATGCAAACATCCATATGAGTGATACCAAACATTGCGACCCTTGAAAATACTCTTTTTGGACTAATTAACTCAGATATAAGTCGATTTTGCTATTGTTATGATATTTAACATTTGGTTTACATAAAATTGAAAAGTAATTTTTTTTTCGCTATTAAGTTGAATAATTTGACATTTCCAAAAATTAACCATATCGAAAAGGAATTTAGAAAAAAATAATAATAAATTGATAGTAATTCTCATAGACTAAGTTATTTTGTAAATAAATTGATGGAAATCTTATAAGTTTCAATCCTATTACAATACATTTTCTGTATATCAATTTTACATCAGCAAGAAGACCAAAACCAAACTCGAAGTTTTAGTTAGGTACAATGCAATATTTAGATGAATTACTTCACGTTTACTTCAGTGCATGTTTTAGAAATATGGGTAAAAGGTTTATTAAAGTAAAAAATTTGAAGGTGTATTAACTTCGGTTATTAAACCGCAGTTCTAGAAGAATCATTTACGTCAATCATTATTATCTTATGAAGTTATAAAATTTATCGCTTTTATGGAACAATTTATAACATTCTTAAAAAGAATTTTCATAAGATGCTGCAAATAGTTCTAAAAGTTCCTAATCTTTGTAATATTATCGGAAAATCAGTTTATTTCCTCCAGTCACAATCTTTTTTTGTGTGTGGGACGTTAGGGCTCGTCAACGTCAAGATCATTAGAGCCCTTGTCACAGTCTTCAAAGAACGCGGAATAGGATGTATCTCTTAATATTTCTTATAACCCCGACACTGAGGGAACTAAAGTGGGAATCTTGATCAAGTAATCTGAGAAATAAGACGAAACAAAACGATGGTACAAAGTACCCAGATTTCAAATGAAATATTCCCCATAAAACCGGGCTAATAGTCAACCATGTTGACAAAAACTGATAAAAAATACCCCTTGAGGTTATTTCGATACACGAGTTACAACCTAAATAAGCTTATTGTCGTTCAAGATAAAATTCTAAAATAAAATTATAATTTCTCAGAGTGGAGAATAGAAATATACGACAAATTTCATAATGATTGCAATAAACTTAAAAACTTGCAAATGAAACTCGTATTGTCTAATATAAGGTCTCAACAGAAATTTTAAGTACTCAGAAGTTAAGGTGCACGTTTTAGAATATCTTGCTCATTACATCAATATACCCATTTTTCTTGGATATATTTTCCTCAAAATATTTTACGTTGATTTATGTAGCAATTTCTCAAAATATTCTACTAAAATAAATCTAGAAGTAACGGTTAACATTCTAAAATAAAATTGAAGCGACGTCCCAACTTTCATCCCAATCTTACCCAAGTTTACAGTCAGCGTAAGATAAAATGGCTATTGTCATTTACTTAACTCTTGGCACAAGAGGACCACACAACTGACGAATTAGAATACCCACCCCCGATAACACTCAGTTATTACAAGCGCATCCCATGATTCGACACGCGAAAATTTCATCCGAATTTATTAAACAATTAATCATTAATTTCACTCCGTACATATTACTCCGCTAGTATATGTTTGCAAAAAATTGTGTTATATCATATAGTTTACGAGAACTTCCGGACGATAAATTTTCTTACCATTGTCTCATTAAACACGGAGTTGGCATAAGTGATAGATGAAGTGATTACAGATTTCATTATATTTGTGGCCACGTGCCATTGTTTCAAACTTGATATATCCCAGAATTACGTTAGAAGATGAAAGAAACAGTAAAACAGTATAGTAGTAATGAATGATGGAATCACTCTGAAAATGGCAATTATTTCCTTTCAAAATATAAATAATTTAGAACATTTTGCGTGAAATACTCATTGAATTTAGCAAAATACTCACTGAATATATATAAAGTCATAATACAGAAACTGGGTACCGAATTCGTGCCCGCGGTCAAGGGATATAGCTACACAAGAGCGCGTTCCTCAGTTGGGTAGGGTCAAGCTCGTCTCCGGGTTTTTCCTGACGATTTTTCCCTTATCGCTACAGATGCGTAACTTTTCTGTCGGAAATGGGAAAATGCGGAGGCGAGGGTTCTCTCTGAAACGTATATTCTGGGTTTGGGCCCGCGGGAGGGTATCTTGGAACAAGAGTTTCATTTTAAAATATTTTCATTACTCACATTTATAGAGAAGTAAATAATTTCACAGAATTTAGAGAACTTTAGCGCTGTTCCAGAAAGCCACGTTGTGAATTTACATTTTTTGTGTATTGTACGTAACACATAATGTGAGTACATATAATTTCGAATTGTATTAGTGGTATCAAATAATATTCTCAAACTGGAATCAGTTTTCATTTCTGTTGTCCAAGGTTGACAAAAGCAGATAGGTTGGTTACTTCGTTTGGTAATAAAATCCTCCTGGAGTGTATCAGATCATCGTTTTAGCGAAATATCACGTTGCGCTTGGAACGAGTGTTTATTCATAAACATCCGAACAACGGTAGCATTCAAAATCTTTTTGAATATCTTTCTGCGGTTTTCTCTGGAAAGGTTTCCCTTATATTGCTTTCGGATGATGGGAGAAAAACATGTAACATTTCCTTAAAACAGTCATAGAACTTCAGAAAACTTTCAACTTCCTCGTAAAAATTGAAATAACTAATTTAAGCTATTGAAGAAGCTGCTATTTAGTTAACGAAACAAATAAATAAAATTGTGGAAATTGACCTCCCTAGTTTTCATTTCCATTCTTAATTGAAAGAAAAAAACAGTTCCACCATTTTTTCTATCTTATACTAGTCTTCTATGTCACAGTACTTAAGGAACAGGGGCATAGTTATTATGCAAATTCGACCAATGCCAACAAAGCAACTGAAAGATTGGAGTTCCGTTAATGTGGTCATAAAGACCCTTTCTCCTTGCAATAACTCAGGATCTGCAATAAATTCAGTGGAAATGAGAAATGAAAAAGTGCGAGAGCACCGTACGTTCCGTATCCGAAAAGCAGCTGTCACATATTTTTAGCTCTTACTCCAGCGGAACCGGCGAGCGGAAACACGATCTTCCTCCCGCAAGGACACTTCGTGACCTTACCTGGGTCATCGAGCGATCTCTGCCGCTGCGCAGCTGCTGGCGGCGGGTGGCCGGGAGTCGGCGGGCGTTACTTGCGCGCCTTCCCTCGGTCGCCGGCGACCAGACCCGCCCTCTCTGCAGCTGCAGGTCGCTGTGACTCAGAGTGCGCGCATTGGCGCATGGGCGCATGCGCGCCGCGCCAGCGCCGCATCTAAGCGTCGCGACCCCAAGCAGACCTCGCCTAGCACTGCCTTGCCTCCGATGCGCGCTCCAACGCAATTAGCCGCGTAGTGACGTCACGTCCGACCTCGAGTTTGCTACCGAAGAACGCATGCGCGAAGAAATGGTCTCCACTACACTTCATTGGTTACCTAGCGCGTTGCTCGGAGTGTGCCGTGGAAATGGAACCAGCTCCTCATTTGCAGAGTCATATTTCCTATGAAGCGTCTGATATGGGATATGAATTACATGTGTACCACGATTACATTTCTTTGCCCATTTAGTGTAGTTGTGAAATGAGATGGAAGTTGGTGGAACAATTTAAAGGAATTTTAATAGATGTATCATTTCCATATGATTAAAATCATTTAGATATAGCGATTTTTTAAATATTTTAAAGTGATTGTCCACCACTTCGTACGAAGGTAATTAAACAGAAAGAAAATGAACGATTTGCCTGGAAAGAACTTGAGATACAAGAGATTTTTTTCTACCAGAAGTGAAAGATAAAACACATAAAATCCCACGCATTTTACTGTTTTAGTAACCTACATTATAGATCACATTTACAATTTTCCACGTACTAAACAAATGCTAAACGAAGGGAGACAGCAGTTTTGTTTTCTTCTGACCTATTTTTCATTATTGAACTCCCAGTACGTTTTAAAATGAGAGTCTTACGTAATATCTCAAGACTATCGACCTATTCGTTCCAGTCAGAAAATAAATATTTTCTCCTTCACTATCTGATTCTCGACTTAAAAGAGAGAGGAATAATAAATTGCCAGAGAGCCGAACTGGTTTCTTTCTACGAATTTAATACAAATTTAAACACCCAATTCGTGAAATACCATTTCATAGATAATACGTATTATTCGGTTTTTGAGCTATCCGTTGGGTAATCTTTTCATTGAGGAATGGAAATTCCTCAATTATTCTTTCAGCTGACTACCAAATCTTGCCGGAATCATGACACTTTTCTTACGGAGATTGAGCTCCCCGCCAAAATTTTTGTTTACGATTTTAATCAAAAGTTGTAATACCATCTTCTCGTTTATATGAAAAGCTCACAAAGAAAGTGTAAGAAAAGGAATTAATTGAATTGTTGAACAGTTTTATTCATTGTGTAAGCAAATAGGTGCATGAGAGTTGGTACTTGGATGCTTTTGTTTTCATCTCTATGTGAGCTTATGTGTAAATGCGGGCACATATACTGAATGTTTCAGTACTCCACGTAAAAAGTTGGAGGGAAGATAGAGCATATTAATGGGAACAAAAAATCATTAAGGTACACGTTTCCGAAAATATCTCCCAGAGGAGATTAATCGACTCGAATACAGAGTAATATCAAAAAGACGTGTAAAGTGCTTTATTAGGGGAATCGATTGAGTGATATAGGTGTTTTAAGATCAACAACAACAAATTACAACATATGTGCAAAGTTATGCCTAATAATGGCAATGCAGGCCTCGCACCGAAGTCACGGACTCCAGGTAGAATATATCAATATATGCGACGTTGGTGCGAGGTCTGCATCGCTGTTAACAGGCGTGACTTCGAACATACGTTGTAATTTGTTGTTGTTGAACTTTGAACACCTATATCACATTCTTAATTCCCCTAATGAAGCGCTTTACACGCCTTTTTGTCTTGTGATCTTTCTCCGTCTCGGTGTCTGCTTCCCGAGACATTTCCGGACACGCCTTAATGTTTTTTTGTTCCTATGAATGTGCTCTATCATCCATCCAATTTTTTACGTGAAGTTCTGAGACATTCTGTACATTCAAATTTATGTTTTCAAATACCCATTTCTAACACATTTATGCACAATAGTTTTATTTGATACGTACATCGAAAATAACTCGTGTTGTCCGTCGAAACGAGTGAGAATGTAATATTTTCATAACTTTCGTTACATTTCTACTTATAAGTATCTATTCTGATATATGGCGGAAATCTTTAAAATAAAGCGACCCTACTGTCTTCTATTAATAATTAAGTTTTAAAGTATATGAGAAATAGAGAGAGAAACTCATAAAAATCACCCACAAATTGGACGTAGAAACTGGTTCGTCCATTTTGTGAGTGATTTTTGTTTTTTCTTTATATTTCTCATTATCTTTAAAACTTTTAAATTTATTATTATGTATGCGATTGTGTGAGTATTAGAGTTCGAGTGATTATATGACAATTGATAGTGTCTGTATGTCCGGTGCGTAGCGCAAACGTGAATCTGTCAAATGCTTCGAAATTTTGCACACGCTTTCTACATGAGGCGTCCAAGAGGGTAGCACAGCGATTTTTTCAATTTCGATTTCATTTTTTATTAATTTTAAACATTTTTCAGTAATATTCGCGAAGCTCAGTAACCTTACGAAAAGTTCTAGAGATTCAAAATTCGGCAGTCATGATCTCCAGGGTGGTCCCAAGTGCACTGCCAAGAATGTTTTTCGAAATTCTATTTTGATATATTTTAACATTAAACGTATTTTGATATTATCGCCTAGCAAAGACATGAAGAACCAGAACTTCAAAATTTGACGTACTTGTTCTCTACGGTTGGCCTGGAAGGATTTTTTCGAAATACAATGTAGATTTTTCTTTATTTAATTTTAAGAATTTTTGGCATCAGTCACGCAACGACGAGACCGAAAGGCTCAGATCTTCGAAATTCGGCACACGCGTTGTTCAGAGAGGGTACAATGCAGTGATTATTTAGAAATTCAATTAAGATTTTTTTTTTCTTGAAAGTTAAACAATTTTGGTTTTTCTCACTTTGTGCAGTGAGTTTAGGGCACAATTTGTCACACATGTTCCCCGAGGTTGGTCTCCGAAGGATTTTCGAAATTTGATATAGATTTTCTTTATTTAATTTGTAGCGTTTCCGCCGTGGAGCGACGTACTTCGAAATTTGGCACATGCGCTCTTTAAGAGAATCCAAGAGCACCAACCAGCAATTATTTCATAAGTCAGTTTAGATTTTTCTAGCATACATCAATGGTGAACTAGATAGAATAGTTGTAAAAAATCAATATTTTTTCGCTGGCGAAGCAGCGGGCACACATTCAGTAAAAACATTAAAGTTAATATATTTTCGACTTTCCTGTTTCAGATAAGCAAAACAAGTTTGCATAAAACTGAACCGAACGATAAGAATATATTTATTCATGAAATCAATATACTACATATATTGAAAAATTAAACCGAATATACTTTTGAAAACGCAAGTATAATATTCAATGAGCAGATCTTTTGTTTTCTGCTTTTATTTCCTCCAGAGAATTAATCCACTGACCCAAGAAAATACATGAAGCAGATTAGCTATTCAGCTCCTCCCAAGTAATAAATTGATGCGAGTCTGACAGTGTTGACAGAGACAGTGCAGTGGCTGAGAAAATCTGCGAAAGGAAGTTTGTGTGATGCCAGAGAATCAGGAAAGGAAAACATGTAGAGGGGATGTTACGAATACATTGAAACGTTGGAATGTCGGCTTTTACTATCGTCTTACAAATTATAGATACTCATGTTTGCGCTCAAACAGAAAATGACACGGAATACCCGAGAACAAGATAGACCAAAATTATGTGTATTCTATTTGGCATTGATAGATTTAAATGAAATATTTTTATTGTGGTTGGATGATTGTTTATTGTTGCTACAACAAAGAAAAAGTGCTGGTTTCGATGTATGTCGAAGCATCTCTTACTTAGAAAATTAATAATGTGTCACCTATCTCTTTGACTGAAACGAAATTTTAACTTTTGTAAAAAATGTTCTGCTAATATTGTAACTTTCATTCATTGCGAATAAAATTTAACCACTAATTAGCACCTAGGTTCGAATCCCGGTCCCGTCTCCCATTTTTATTCAATATAATATGATTAACCTGGTGGTGTGGTTAACCGCAATTTAATAGATTTGTATGTACTAACTAGCTAGCGAGGTCATCAAAAGCTTTCAGTCGTGACAAACGAAGAACGTCAGTGAAGTTTAGATAAAATTGGCAGAAAGAGAGTAATAACATCTGTTGTTCAAAAGTGCGCACAGAATGACTGGCAAGGTCGACAGTTTAGACCCTCAATCTATGGTAGGGAAAGTACCGGGAAGAGACGGTTGAGTGACTGAGAGGAAAAGAATGTTGAAATAATCTCCCTTGAAATCGCGACTTGAGCCTCCCGATTAGAAATATTTTGCAGAGAGAGCAGTTATTGGCTGTTACGGAATGCCAGGAAAACGAAAGAGAAGAAAGGGAGTAGGGCGGGAGAGATGCGGAAAGCAAGAAGCGAACTTCACTTCACCCGAGACGGTAGAGTCGGAGACAAGCCACGTCTTCGCGCTGCCTGTTTTTCTCTGCTTAGGCTTCGTTGACGGCAATGGCGGAGACAAGCCATGTCTCACACTGCCAGTTTTTTTTCTCTATTTCAGAACCATGGCTTCAGACGCGACCGGCAAGTATCCTGCTAATTTATCGAACTTCGTCGCGCTGCAACTAGAACCACCGTTGGGGACGAGTTACTTGCAAGTCAGATTCGGATGCTGAGTTCACGTGTACGTCATTTTTAGCGTGAGTGAGCCATGTCTGAGAGGCAACGCTGCGCGTATTTGTGAAGTGTGCAGTAGCACGCCGTGAGTTGCAAGACGCGCAATGGAGCCCTTGTGGGCGCGTCACCGAACAGGCACAGTATGTGGGTCTCTTCGTAAGCGCAAAGCAGCATGCTTAAACGAGTACGCGTCTGTATCTCGTACGTGCAAAGCAGTATACATCGTCGTGTACGCGACGTAACATCATTGAGAAGACGTCGCCACATGCTCCCATGCGGGGACGGGCCACAAGGTCGTCGGCCGAGGATGGCAACGCCAGACTTCTGCATCGAGAAGACGACAACCTCCTAAAGATGTTTTCCTTGTGTATGAAACCGCGTTTCAACACTGAATGGAGGCTATAGGGCGAGATCTATCCATATAAATTACGTCTAAAGTCTTGCTTATCTGGAACTTTGTGCAATATTCCGTGTCTTCTACAGCCACATTATTCAAACATGACCCTTCAGGTCGGATCTGTCAGTCGCTCATGCCAAAAAGCATAAGAACATTTGGATTATATTACGTGACACTCGCCGTGTGAACTGGATTAGTTTAATTACTTTGGGGGGAAAGTCAGGGTTGTAAGATTGTGTTTGAATCTACATAGTATTAAAGGTTTAACCATTTCGTTAGTAGTTGGACTTGAATGAACAAATCTTTGACATTTTTGTACAGCAGAAACATTGTTTCTTTTATCTTGAGTATGAGTAAGATATGATCATATGTATGAGTTAAGACATGAGCGTCAATGGATCTATGAAACCAGTTGATAAGACAAAAACTCCTTGAGATAATTAATTTCGATAAATTAATCAATTAATTTTTCTTCAATTACGAGTATTTCTCTTTAGGTCATATCTAAATACATCAAAGCGAAATACCACTGACTGATTGATTGAAATTTGGTCGGTAGACTCCTTTTAGTGTAGACATCCACTAAGAAAGGATTTACGAAAATCCATCCCTAATGGGGTGAAATGGGGATTGGGATGATTTATGTATGTATCCCACCCTTACTCTGGATTACCTGGAGCAATTTCAACCAGATTTGATACACAGATGACCGACTGTATTACAAGCACTGTTGGGGTAAGATATCCGTGACACCCATAGGGAGGGGGTGGGAAGAGGGTGACACGTAGAAATTAAGGAAAAATCCGATATTAAATTCGAAACCATAGTTTTCGGTGCCGTTGAGATGGATTAGTGCACCTCCGATGCTTTATAAGTTTATAATAAGTCCACATTGAAGATAAGATACCTCTAACATTCCTGGAGTAGGGGTGGAAATGGGGGATGGGTAAAAATAATAAAAAGCGACCGATATTGACGTTGACATTTTTAAGACGCAGAAGAGCAGAGTCACACTCTCAATGTCGCGAGTCCACAATCGTCCCCAATAAGGAAATATACTCCCATTTGGTTAGGGGGTGAAAAAGGGATGAAGTGTAAAAATAAAGGAAAATGACTTATATTAGTGTTGAGATCATAGTTTTTGGGGCCGTTGAAATTAGTAAAAGACATTTCCGAAGACGTCAAAGTTCACAATCATCCCGTATCCCCATCAGCACCTCTCGGGAAGGGAATATTATGACAAAAATATCGAACAAGACAGATACCATTTTTTTGTGGGGCTTTAAGGGCAGATACCAAAGACCGATACCAGTGACGAGTCCACAATTTTCGGTGTCGCTGAGTTGATAGTGAATTCCCGATATCGTGTAAGTCTAAATTCAACCGTTATGGAAGAAGGACACCACAGCACCTCTTGGGACGGGGTTGAAAATGGGTCTATGAGTAAATATAATTGAAAACTAATTTCGAAATATAAAAAAATAAAAATTGCATCGTATCCGCTGTTTTAGGGTTGATGAGACTTTTAAACTACCAAAATCGTTAAGTTCACGTTGGGATTACATAGAGGCACGGTATTCTTAGCGCTGGGGTGGGAAGGGCGAGACGTAAAAATAACGAAAAAAGACTGATATTAGGGTCGAGTTCACGTTTTCTGTGCATTCTGAGATGATTAATCGTATTTCCAATGGAGGTGGGTGTTGAGAAGAGCAAAAAATTATCGAAAATGTCCGCTAAGAAAAATTTTACGAAAATTCACCCCTAAGGGAGTGAAATTAAAAATTGGGGATTTCTAAAAACTTTTTCTCTATTATATCAGTGAAAACAATGGTCTGAGGATGCACACCAACACTATTAAACATCTAACATTAATGGTTAACATTCTCTGTGAATATCAATGAGAATGTGAGAAAGAATAAAGTCGCTGACATATTACAAAATTCACGTGAGTAAAGCAGTGGGGAGTGAGCTAATGTATTCCTGGCTCCTATAATTATTCCTAGTAAACCTGTGCCTCGGCCTCTTATTCTAGATAAGATAAACAACAAGTTTTCTGCTGCATAAAAATGTCAAAGATTTGTTCATTCAAGTCTAACTACTAAAGAAATGGTCAAACCTTTAATGTTCGAAAGTATAACTTACCTCGACATAAATTCAGCATATGCATTTCACAGTCAGCAATGAGAAAAAGTCGAATCTACTAAAACTAGTTTTGCTGTTGGTTTTTTTTTCGTTCAATGCCCGAATGCGGGTTCTGTGCGTAACATGGATAAATGACATATTTACGAGGCTAAGTAAAAATGTAATTTTGAGAATCAATATTTTCGAAAACTTTTCGGGACAGATCACGAACCTGTGCGCCGTTGGGGGTAATCTAAAACCCTAGAGCGTCTTCGAAATTATTTGTGCCCCCCCTAAAGAAAATCTGCCCCCGTCATACGAAGTCGCAGAAATTCAAAATAAAATGCGTGAGTGCCGTAAGCGCTGTTATGTCGTTAAGAACCGTCTCTCAGAACGTGATAACGCTAGTTTTAACGCCTGGAATGACACATAACTGCCAACAGAGGCGAAAGAGCATCAGATCTGACCCAAATAGGAAACAAGTCAGAGTATTGATTGATTTCTTGTGTTTTGAAGTAAATCCTATGCATTTCTAAGAGGTAGTTTTTGTAATTATTATTTTTTCTATAATGAACTGTCCCAGACAGCACAAGGACATCCCATATGTCCATTGGATATCCGTGTGGATGTCCATAGAACATCCGTCACACGTCCTGCGGACATCCATTTGATGTCCGTTGGATGTTCCGATGTCCCACTTTTAGGACATCCGACGAATGTTCGTGAAGTCCCAAAACAGGGCATTCTATGGACATCTACGGATACCCCAGACATCCATAAACTAGAAATTTTTATCACTAAATTTTTCTGTGCACCTAACTATAGTTGTAAATTAGGTACAGCTTCTTTTAAGATTCTTAAAAGTATGATAGTACATGCAATAACAATTCAAATAAATATTTAACACTAATAAATATAAACACAGGTAACAATTCAAATATATATATTTAATATCTAATACAGAATTTATAATTTAACCTTACACTTTATTGAAAAAAAATTAAAGTCCCTCTAATTTAACAGAACAAGAAGATACCTTCCTTTATGTAATCTTTACATTCCTTTATATTCCATATAAATAATAATAATAATAATAAGGAAAGATAGAAATAGTAAAAACAAAGTCATATCAACGAACTAATTTATTTTGTCAGATACAGTATACAGATGTTATTCACCCACTCCACAACAAATGAGATAAGAGTAGCACAGATAATTACAGAGGTATATCTCTTGGACATTACATACATAAAACAGTTACACAACCTGAAGTAACATATGCAAGTGAAACCATTTTAAAAACTACTAACACTGCAGAAATAGACAGAATACTAAATATTGAAAAAATAATAGTCAGGGCATGCTTGAACAGAAAATATCAAGTAAACGGACACTGGAGACTAGTTTCCAACGAAACAGTCTGCAGGGAAATGGAGCCAGTAATGAGCACAATCAGGAAAATATACATCTCATTCCTTGATCATCTAATCAGAACACCAGAAGATAGAATCAGAGGAATAATAGAAAACTTATGGAACAGCAAGATCAGTATTAGATGGATTATAGGAGTCAAGGAGGAAATGAGGGAACTACAAATTACAATAAAGGATTTAAAGAACCAAACAGACAAAATAACAAGACTAGAAACCAAGATCAACAAACGGACAATGGGAAGGGTGATTTCAGACAAAGAACGAAAGTTAAGATTTGGGAGAATGAAGAACTAGTGTATAAAATTGACAAGAGTGGTCCAATGAAGGTCATAAAATATAAATAATAATAATAATAATACAAATTTTAATTGGAAGTCTCGGCACAAGTTCCATTTTGCTGAAACCTGTAAAGGAAAAAAAAGGTTGAGAAACATGCTTCAGAAATTCAGACAGACTTTTCTCCATTTGCGTAGAAATAAATAATTTAACAATAACTCTGGCTAAAATATTAGAGCTTAGGCAAATAAAAAGCGCACTAATAATGACCTAATATGTAATTAATGTATGTAAACCTCAAACAATTCGAGGTGCCATAACAATGTAGCACTCAAGCAGCGAAAATGTTACATTTGCTGAGTAGAGTGATGAAAATTGTTATAGAACTTTTAAAAAACTTCCCTTTATTATAAATGAGATATTATGAGAAACAATTAAGTAATAAAGAACTCATTATTTTCTTTTCCTGTTTGCTAAATGCTCCGGAGAATGTCTCAACCAGTTGGCTGCAGTTTGTTCAATTTCCTCGTCAGAATTCATTTTCGTTGATTCATTCATCCTTATAGATTTTACAACAAAAAGAAACAGATATAAGATAGAATATTATGAACTATTAGCAAGTTTAACTAAATTGTCTTTAATGAGTTGAAGGAAAAGAACTTAAGCGAGTTAATAAAACAAAATCACTTCACTCGAGATAACAGTATATTTTCACACAAGAGTTCAATAGGACTTCAAGCAAAAAACTGTCACACCGGAGCCCGTCTCGTATCGGATACTGAGACAATTTTCATCTCCGGCGGTGGGTTAGAATAACACAGTTTTAGGTTTACAGTAACTCGCTTGGACTGACCTTTCATAGGTCTTGGTGAGAGGTTAAAAACATGAACTCATGCAAAATATTAATCGAATTTAATGAATTAAAGAGCCCTGAGTGGGCTTGAAAATAATCGGTTACATTACTGCCCTTCTGGGCGAATGATTACAACATTCTAATATAGCTTGCCGTAAGGGCTGCTCGTGTCGAGATCCGACAATGTTCCAAGTTGTTCATACCATCGGGGAGTTCGTTCGGTCCAAAGTTGATGACTACCCTCGTAGCCACGATGAAGAATTCGTCGGCGACTCGTCTGGCGGCAGCGCAGCGCTCGGCCTTCGGGGTCCGTCGAGTCTCTCGTACAACGACAGGAAGACAAGAAGGCCTTTCTGATGCGTGTCCCTTGCCTTAAGTAAGTTCGGGGCGAGGGCGCGGGGTCGATGGGCGCCCTGGGCTACGCCCTGGTGGGGTGGTGGCGACGCGTGTCCATAAGGATACAATAATAAAGGGGTAGGTGGTGGGGATTATCCATGGAGATGGAAAAAGTTGCATACGACTCTTCATTGTCGTGGAGAAGTAGATGGGCGTTGTCTGTAGATTTAGATGCAACAGGGAAGAAAGAGGGGGAAATGTCATATGGAGGGGACGTGAGGGTGCAGCTGCGTCGGCCGTGTCATCGTCCTGTGCGTCATCTTGATTGACCACACAGAAAAACAGAGTGTCTCACCACAGAGAAAAACAGGAAAGGGTGCGTAAGCGGGCTACCGCCTTGTGGCTGCCACTGCGGGATACCGTCTGGAGGCCCCATTTGGGAGGACACTGACTCCATTTTAATGAATAGGGCCCGCATAGCGAGGGCTGTAAATAATCATTAACCCTTTCCAAAAGCAGCGGGGTCGAGACAACCGAAGGAGAGTCCAGACGAAAGGTACGGAGGGAGAACCGTCATGTCACCTCGTGACAAAATTTCAACATTTTCAATTCTCAAACATCCACAATCTACTAAAAAGAATTAAGATCTGAAACAAATACCACAAAGGTAAATTTGAAAAGTAGGTATACCAACTTTTTTGATACACCAATTCAATTAACACAATGAAACCAAATCCAAGATCGTTACAGTTAAGCATTAATTAGTTTATAAATTAATAAGGGTAATTTGCAGTACGTACTACATATAAGTTTGACCCGAGTCAATGATAATCTAGACTAGCACCAAACTAAATAGGTGAACACAGAAGCAACGCCTGTTAACACGTTTCATCGACATTGCTTCCTTCTGTCTGTGTGAAAAAGGATACCTGCAAAAATAAATGCAATCACACAATTAATCAACCTGTATTTTCCGATTCAAATGCCGTTTGAGAATAATTTTCGACATGGTTTAAATGAAATGGCGTATCTAACATATAACTAATAGATCAATGCTACCAAGCTGTAATAAAAAGTCATTTTAGCATCTAAAATGGCTGTTACAAATTAACACTAGTTGTATATATACCTTTTGTTCCACTGGCTTCACGAGAAATTCACAACTTCGCACTCTTCTCGATATCTTCCACAACCGGGCACACGTGAAACCGAAGAACAAGTAAACAAGTGAACCGAGGGTTCCAGTTTCCACCATCACGCACAGACGAGACGAGAATATTCCAGCACCAACATTAGAAACGACTAGACCCTTTCTATCTAATGAAGAATTGGAAATATTAATTTAATAGGTTTGTTCCAGCAGCAAATCCCGAACAGTTCGGAACAGTTATGTGGAATATTGTTAAGCAAACCACTACGCAAGTCACCCAGAAACAACAACACATACAATTGATATAAGACAATAACAAAATAGTTGATCCCATTGAAGTTGCTAATACACTCAAACAGCATTTCACAGGCATAGCCAACCAACTACAAAATAAGCAAAACACAACCACATTACAAGCTCTACCACTACCAAATGATATTCATGTAACATCAACAATGTATATCAGAGAAACAGATGAGGAAGAAGTCCTTCACATAATTAGTAAAATGAAAAACAAAACATCCTCTGGAATTGACGATATACCAAACACAGTCATTAAAAAAATAGCAATGTACATTTTCAAACCACTCACTCACTTGTATAACAACTCCTTAACCCAAGGTATCTTCCCACAAGAGAACCATCATACTTCCGTTTTACGAGTGTCACGGGGCTGACATTACGCAAAGGTTTATAATATTACACAAAGCTGACATTACGCAAGAATTCTATAATATATTTCCAGGGCGGATCTTTAAATCGATAGTTTAAATAGTTAGTGTCATTTTAATCGTGACTCGCCAGAAGGATCTCCATGGCGTCAGCCGCGAGAGATAAGAACCTCTTCCTGTTTGTCCCGTCTTTGTGGTAAGGTTCCCAGAGAACCTATTTTTCTCTGCGGTCAAGCCCGAGATGACACACGATCGTATGACTCGCCACGCCACTGCACTCTGTCACCCCCCTCCATGTGACATTCCTCCCTCTTTCTTCCTAATTGCATTTAAATGTATAAGACAACGCCTTACCATCTCCACAAATTATCGTAGAGCCGTGTGCAACGACTCCCTTCCCAATGACTTCTCCTACCATGAAGAGCTCCTCAATACATTCAAATATCCACATGGAACCCCCCACCCCTATCAGGGCAGTTTCCAGGGTACGTGGCGCTTTCGGGAAGTAACAAACCAATCCCCCCGCACACTCCTCACGGTTACTTAAACTGGTGACCGCCCATCCGAGGACCTTCTCTTCTTCTTCTTGATCATCATCTCTTCTATGAGGAACTCGCTGGAGAAGATGTGACGTGCCCGAGACTGGGTGTGTCGGCGACGGGACGTAAAAAGCGTCCTGCGCGGCTTCACAGGGCTCAGCCGACAACAGTTCTGATGACGGTCTGTATTGACGATAATTGGAAGCATATGGAACATTCTAGATGGACCCTGACGTCGTTACGAGTCTTTAGAACATGTTAATGCAATATATTGATCTCTCACTCCGATAAGGGCATTTAACATAACTATATAATCACTTGCTTATCATTATAACTTTTTAATTATAAGTTCTCTTCGAGCTTATGTGCAAATTCAATTATTAAACCTTTGTTATAGTTTATGTGTCAATGTTTTATTAACCAAACGCCAAAACCTGAATAGAGAATTACTCTAACTATTGCCAAGCGAGTATTCTAATTATTTCCTCTGGGGTCTATCCTCTCCCGACGTTGGGACAAAGACAACGCTAAATATATACATAGCAACGACCAACGCGACATTGTATATTATTGTTATATCGCTATGTACCAACGCGACACGGGTACATCTAAGAACGGTAACTGTCCATCTGATTCAATCTCCATCGTAAACTTGATGTTACTATGTGCTTAGTTGATGTACTCCAAGAATCTCTCGAGGTTTTCACGTCCATGTTGCCAGATGACGAAAGTGTCACCCACGTATCGTAACCAGGCTCTAGTTTTAATAAAGAATTCTCGATAACCTCATTTTCGAACGCTCCCATGAAGATGTTAGCAATTATAGGAGAGAGGGGTGAATCCATAGCAGCTCCTTCTATTTGGGAGTAAAATTTACCGTCAAACTGAAAAAAAGTAGAGTTAAGGCAAAATTCAGTTAGTTTACCTGATGACATTAAACTATCATTAAAACGAGATTACAATGCCATGCCTAGACTATACGGTCTCGCCAAGGTGCACAAATCTGGTGTCCCCTTGAGACCTATTGTGAGTGCCATCAACGCACCAACTCAACCTCTCGCCCGTTTTCTAGCAAAACACCTATTACCACTGACTGATACCATCTCGTCAACCATAAAATATTCCGAGCACTTTGTATGTGTTCTGAGTGAGATAACACTAAGTGACGAGGAACTCATGGTGAGTTTCGATGTTATTTCTCTTCACGAAGGTTCCGATCCGTGAAACACTGAACGTCATAGAACAACTCGGACAGCGAAGCTTACCATTGGAGTGGGCTAAACTAACTGAATTTTGCCTTAACTGCACTTTTTTTCAGTTTGACGGTAAATTTTACTCCCAAATAGAAGGAGCTGCTCTGGGCTCACCCCATAGCATGTACCGCAAGCCAACTCACAACAACTGTTACTTGAATGCTGAGTCACACCATCATCCAGCATTCAAACGTGGTGTGTTAAAAACATTAGTCACCCGAGCAAGGAAAGTATGTGACAAAGAGAGTATAGACCAGGAATTGAGACTTTTGCATGATACTTTCCGCAATAATGGCTACAACAACAAAGCCATAAACAATGTCCTTAAACCTATCCCATAATGTTCGTACGGTGGATGTAGAAAACCGTGAGTTCTCCAAAACCGCCTTACTCCCATATGTTGAAGGTGTAACTGACAAGGTTGGTAAAATTCTAAAGAAACATGACATACGACCTGTCTACAGCGCACCTGAAAAGTTGGGTAAATCACTTGTCAAAGTTAAAGACAAGTTACCCCCTCTGGCGTCGGCTAGTATTTATTCCATTGTGGCGGTCGCGAATATATACGGGAAACCGGACGAACTGTGGAAGAGAGAATGAGGGAACACACTCGACATTTTAAGTACGGGAGGACAACCAAATCAGCCGAAGCCCTGCATGCGATGGAAGCAGGACATGACTTTAATTTTGACGGCACCCGTATTATTACTACGGAGGATCGTTGGTGGCCCAGACAAATCAAAGAAGCCATAGAGATTGCCAGAACACCGAACAATATTAATGTTGATCATGTATCCTGAGCAGCGCCTGGAGTTGGGTACTAACTTCCACTAAGCGTTCCACCGCGCTCGGGCGCCAAGCGCAGAGTGACCCCACACCCGCCCCACCCGGTACCGCTCCGGCCCGTGCTCGGCCAATCAGGATCATGCCCCCCAGCCGAACCTATATAACCGACGCGTGTCTCGTTCGACCTCGCAGAGTACGACAGCGACTTAGGTCAGTACGACTCTGACATTGCCCTGAAGAAGGCCACAGCATGATGGCCGAAACGTTGGTAGTTGTATCTACTAAGACGCGGTTTGTCCCGAACAGACAAGTTCATATTATATTGTTGTTATTCTTATAAGTAAATATTATTGTTATTGTTGTTAGTACTATGACTCGCCATACATCATTGTTATGATATATTTGGTTCAATAAAATATTATTATTATTAGTTCGGAATTTTCTTGGGATTTCCTCAGTGCGCATGCGCGGAATTCCGGTCGGTTTCGAACCGTTCGGGATTGTTTGCTGCTGGAACACCTTTCACGCCATAGTTTAAAGTTCGTTAGATGTCGCATGAACTTGACAGCAGGCCCATTCCGCGAGGAAAAAAGATACAGCTGTCCCCTCGACATGGCGCGTTGATCAAAGTGCAACGGCGCTTTTTCTAAGTTTTCCAAATAAAAATAACACAAAAATTATTTTAAATTTGAATTATGTATATTTAAGAGTATTTAAAAGAGTTCTTAAGCAACAATTTTTATGTCCATATCAATATATGTTGTGGAAAAATTATTTCTTCATTTTTAAAACCCATTTTTAATATTTAGTATTTTAATAAAATGTTTGTAATGACGTGGTAATTCCCAACATAATTTTCTATTTTGATGTGCGCAACAGCCAACAATGCGCCCAGTCGATGGTTAGCCCTCAATCGGTTTAATGGAATGAAATGAAGTTGGAAGGTAGTGTTGGGTCGGATCCGACCCGACCTCTGTACAATGAGGTTTCTGGTCAAAATAGGTTAACAATGTCATTTTATAACAACATTTATTAATGATATAGTGCACATTAAAAAAACTCTTTTGAGGAAAATGACAAACAACATTTTCAAGTTTTGATGGGAAAATGTGAACAAGTAGCAGTTCCAAAATGGCATACATCTAGTAAAATTAGTACAAGTAAAAATAACCGTATTTAAAAATAAGATAAAAATTAACAATTATCTTATTAATAATGGTACCTTGTGATTTTATATCTCTTGATAACACACGGAAGATCAATGTGCGGCTGAGTGTGTCACCGCCGGGTACCCGAATTTAGTCTTTCGTGTTGTATCAAGAGATAAAATCACAATGTACCATGATTAATAAGCTAATTGCTAATTTTTATCTTATTTTTAAATACGGTTTATTTAAGCGCCGATGGAACATTTTTGCGATTAGCCGATCTTGAAATTGCAAGTTTTATAAAAAATACAAGATTTTTTAAATCCAAGATAAAATCATAGAACTAATACATTTTATAAATAACTATCCCAGAAATGTCATGTAAAATTTTAGTGCCCTAGGCTTAACAGTTTTGTTAATATAAATTTTCAAAGCTGACCCATCCCTTGAGAATGCTATAAAATAGTGTTTTTTTTACCTTCCCAACACAATTCAAAATACTCAGACACAAGCACATACTTATATTTGCTAACTTTAATATCACGTATATTTTCACACTTTGAATATAAATTAACTTCTTTAAGAAATAATGAATGGTAAGTCAAACTTGATGTTTGACTAACTTTCCATTCTTTCTTTAATCTACCAGTAACCAAATAAAAATAAAAAGGTGATGAGTAAAATATAACAGATGGCGAACAACAAAAAGTATTAAATGACAAATAGAAATTAATCAAAGAAATGAGTCGTGAAATGAACTGAATCTAATGAAAGTAGAAATGAAATATCAGAATTAAATAAATACAAATGTAATAAAATGAAATATTCAGAAAACGTATTAAAAACACAGCTAGGTCTTCATGAACTACGAGATTTCAGTTACTGATCGGAAAGAATAAACAGGAAAAAATGCAAGGTCAAAATGTAACACAAGAGGTTCAAAATGATTCGAAAGTCGAAAGAATAATTCAATTAAAAAAGCAAGGTCGAACAAAACAGGAAGCACACTAAGAGAAGTTAACATGACCACGCCAAACAATCGAGTGATACTCGCATCCTTTCCGCATTATTATTATTATTCCGCTGATTTCCCCCCACTGCCAACGAACCACGCGGTTGACCGACCATAACCACAGTTCCGAATTTAAAATCCCTACAGACATCCAGAACTTGCAGAACGGTTCCGAACGGTTCGGAATTCTTCGCTGGCAACTGGGACAAAAAGTTCAGCATTGTCACCGCTGGAACAGCGCACAACTGGGATTTCGTTTCTGCGCATGCGCGGGACAGTTCGGAACCGTTCGGAACTATCCGGGATTGCTGCTGGAACAAACCTAATATTTCAGTATCTTACAATCAAATTATGTATAACAGAGCAAAAGGGGTAAATCATAATATACATAATTACAGAGCTTTTTTTATTTCCGTGAATAAAAACATCGAATAAATATTGAATTATACAAATTTATTAGCCGTGCGTTGGCGACATGAATTGAATACAAATCGTCGCATTATGGCGGAAGTTTAAAATATTTAAACATAATTATTTACTTATGTTTTGTTATATTAACTTTTATACATATATTAACAACATAAAGGAACTGTGGTTATATTTTAACCATAAATACTCAGAATTTTTAAAAATATATGTGTATATATATACACTTAACATTTTTTAAATTTACCATTCCTAAATTAAGAGATGTAGTACTTTATACGTGATAAGAATTAATAATCCAAATTATATAACATTTTCCTTGCATAAAAAACATTTTAACATTCTTAGTTTCTACGTCAGTCTTTTTTTTTCTTTTCTTTTCTTTTGCCAAATTTAAAAAAATCAGTAAGTGTCACGAAAGGCAACAGGGTATTACACACCACCCTAAAGTTTCAACAATGAAGACATTTAAAAATTAACAAAAATTCTGACTTTCCGTAGAATGATAAGGCGTCGACTAATTAAGGAATACCGCGAGTCCCATTCCTCTACATTCAAAATTACTACTTGCTGGTCGCCACAAACCTGTAAAATGAATTTTCTTAATTGATTGTTCTGGTTTGTTCATTATTATAAACAGGTTACATCTTATTATTGAATAATCTGTAGAACATCCGCCATCGGATATTCACTGAATATCCGTTGCGGGACCTTTTCTCGGATGTACGGTGCTGGACGTCCATAGGACATCCGTAAAGTCCACGGTTGTGTTTGGGATGTAGCGGACACAAAATGGACGCCCAATGGATATCCGGTGCTGTCTGAGGTGAAAAATGAGGTATCATTACATAGGAAACAGAACCCCAATGCATATCTTCTGGACGTCTGAAGACTGGCAACCTTAAATTTTAACAGAATCCCATTTTTTGTGTGGGAACTCTGACAGGCGCGTAAACGCTACCCGCAAAACACCTCATCTCTGAAACGGAGCATGAGGTGCTTCTTGCTCTGACGGACTCGATGGGCAAGTCGTTTGAAGATGCTCCGACAGCCCCACGCTGGTGTTCAAGTCGCATACGTCCCTCGCATATGAAGTCTATCAGGTGTTACGACTTCGAACTTTCAGATTTTTTAAATAACTCACGAGTTGAAAAACATGCCATCTGCATAAAATATGGTTAATTTACCAAATGATTACTTACTAACAATAAGAATAATACAATTCAACACATTTCAAATAACTTTAAATCAATTAATTTTTCATAAGAAGCCAGGGCTCGCCAAAATACATTTCTGGATACAACTCACTTGAAGGCATAAGCAGTGCAGGACAGCTGTGACGTCATTTTTATCATACTGCAGACTAAATTTTACTATGTACAATTTTGTTTCATGTGATACTCTCAAACAAGTGAGAATTGCTGTTTCACTTGTTTCAAATGTTAATTGGTTCAATAGTGTAAGCATGTGTGTGTGTGTTTTTTCTTTTTTTTTGTGTGTGTGTAGGAGTAGATATGTAAAGTAAGAATGTCATCATGAATTTATGAGTCTCAGGTCAGGGCAAGTTATTGAACAGAAAAATGGGCATCAATGCAACAATAACCTTCCATTCTATACTGTCACATAAATGGGATGCATTATTATGACTAACCAGCTGAACAAATAAATAAGCATAGGTGCTAAATGACCAAATGCATGAGTCACATTACTCTTACTTAACTCACAACAGTAAGGTCATTGTGAGTCAATGTGAGGTAAAAAGAGGCTTGTCACTTGAAGCCAAGCCCACGTCAAAGTGAGTCACATGGATGTCAGTTCTTGGCAACATTTTAACTACACAGAGACTTTCCAGCCATGACCTGGAGTTCATGATTTCATCATAACTTCTCTTTCCTCCTTGGTTTAATTCTCCTGTGTCAACAATTTCATCTTCTTATTTTTATGACTATTAATATTACAGTGTGATACCCCCTTCAAGTCATTAAAGCATTTAATTTTATTTCCATTATTAGTTTACTGCCCCAAAGAAAGGAGTATTTGACAAACTCAAGACTTAAATGTTATGTACATGTGATGTCATGTAACAGTACAAACAAGAAGGGAAGAGGAATGTTGTAACTGAAATCTAAAAGAAACTTATTTCTTGTACATTGTTTGGGTGTGAGCAAAAATAATTTATCAGTTAATCAATGAAGTATTAATAGGAAAAGGAATTTTGAACTTCATAGAAAGTGCTCTAATGACCTTGACAAGCCCTAAAGCCCCAAGAAAAAAAAAACACTTCATTGACCATATGTAGCCTGCACATAGGCAAAGGTATTATTCAGCATGAATGCCACAGGGGATGAAATGACTTCCACAAATATTCATATATTCAGGGTTTTAAACTCACTATTGACAAAGAATCATTCTCTTAGCAATTTTGTCTCCTTTACCATTCTTTTCTTGAAAGAGAAAACCTTCTTTTCAAACAAGCAAATTTGAGAACTATCAATAATGAGAAAATACTCAATAAGCAACAAACATTGAACTTTATAAAATACTCAGATTTCTTTTATTTATTGCAGATTAATATGTAGACCTGTTACTATTTACTCAAGAGACATCATATTTCTTCATAAATTCTTAACCTTATATATCACAGACATTAATCCAGCTATTTTTGTGCAATAAAAGCAAAATTAATAATTTTTCATTGGAAAATCATTACATTGAAATGAGCAGTTGCTTTGCCAAGAGAAGGTTAGGGGAGGAGTCGGAACACCTCCCACATTAAACTTACAAAAATTATTAATAGAAAGGTAAATACAAGAAATAATTTATGTAAGAGCACATTGTCTCTTACATAAAGGGAGGAGATTCCCAATTTGATTCCTGGTCAGACATCATTTACATATTCCTAGTCAAAGTAACATTATTTCTTTCTTGTGTACATACACTTGTACAACATACATGTCTGACATATTCATATTATAGGTATTTTACTTAGAATTCTTATTATCTCTTACATAAGAAATGAAAATAAACTTATCTGGAAAAATTTGTAGATATAATAGAAAATGTATGTATTTTTTTTATTAATACAAAGTACGAAGTGGATGTTAGTTTGGTCTCTAATCGATCTGCATATAATATTATTTTCTTTCTCATTCCCCTCCCACTGATCAATCCCAGAAATGTCACTGAAAATGTGGTAAAATAATGCCAAAAAGACATTTATATTTTATTTTTTTAACTTTCATGCGTTTCAAATATGTATCAATAAATCTTGCAACATCAATAAATCCTGCTAATTCAATTCTATAAATAATATAATTGGTTAGTAATTTCATATAACACCGTATCTTCAACAAGGTAGATTGCAATATTGGAAATTTTTACATTTTGAATTTTAAAAGCATATCTTGCCATATATACATTCTGGAATTTGACATTAACAATTGCTTGATGAGAGCAGCAATGATAATCACAATGAATGCAATCTAGAAACCATTCAGAAGATGAAATGACTATCTAGTATCATGTAAAATCAAAAAGTGAAGGAAGAAGGACATAATTTTTAGTACAGGCATTTAAAAAAGTATATCCCAAAAATAAATATCACTAGATCTTTAATTTTATTTACATCAACAATATCATTTTTCTTCCAGAGTAAGTAACTGGTGGTGGTGGTGGTGGTGGTGGAAATGGTATGAATTGGCCAGTGCCTGTTGAACAGTACTGCTAGGGATGGGTCACACTGTGTATCATGATATCTTTCCCTTCTTCAGGCATGACTTATTTTTCATATTCTTTCTCCAATACTCTTTGGGAATACCAGAAAATGCATTTGCCTACATCAACTAAACATATATGTGGCTAACCAAAGACACAAAAAGTTATAAAAATTAAAGTACTACAACAGTTTATAAGCAGAATTAATAAAGTCAACAACAAATTATAATATTATCAGTCTTGCTACTCCACACAAAGAAAAAGAACTACACTAATGACATTTATTTTATTTTAAAACATAATCAAAATATATAATACAACCAAAATTGCAATAAAAATAAGGCCAATATTTAATACCACTGACTTGGATTCAGTAATTTTTTTACATCTATGTATAAGGTGAAAGATATCTTTGGCTTGGAAAGAAATAAGTTATTTGTAACTAGTTCTGTATTTCTAATCTTGTTTCAATTAATACTTTTCAAGCCTCTCACTAAATCTTCACAGTGTGCTAATGTGTATTATTAAATTTTTTTGAAACTTCAAGTAATTTTTCAGCTTATTTAATAATTTCTGTAAAATAAACATTATCAACCCTTTTTTTGTACAGAGCTTCATAAAGCATATTTTCATTGATAGGTTGATATGAAAGAATTTTACACATACCAGACATGCAATAATCTAACAATTGGTTTTATGAAATAAACAAGGAATGTGAACTTCCTTTTTAATGTATTTCTCAAATTTACATTAAATATTTCAAATAAGAGAGAAAATATAAAGAATCAAGACATAAATAGCAACATGATTACTTTTAAAATAATGTTGGGTCACAAGTTAAAATGTAATACTTCAATTTTTAGGTTATTTGTTTCATGGGTTCTTAGAAAATTCATTTAGTGCCCATCCCTACCAGCTGCTATAACAAATATCACTCTTCACATCAAATTCCCGTTTCATCCCTCGTCCCTTCACTACCCTCACAAAATCTTGTATACTGTTTGTGTTGTTATGATGCGAGTGAAGTGCCATTACATTAAGGAAATAGCTAGTACTTACTACAAGTCTCCTGGCCCCCTGTTTGGAGGATGTTTATGTGAACACATAGCACACTGACTGAGACTGACATGATCATACAAAGATGCTGGAACCAATCTGGCGGATCAAGATTGAAATCATTGATAAATTTCTTTTCTTAAAATTATTTTTAACATCAGAAATAATATTAAAAACAAAAACAACAAAAACAGTTTTCAGAAATATGTAGCAAGTCTTCAACAATTATGCAGCCAATAACAGAAACACTTCATTCCCTGTAGGTTCAATGACATGTCTGCCTAAGTTTAAGAAAAAATTATCCCAGAAAATTTAGAACATCTTCAAAGCCAAAATAAGAAAGAAATTATATCTTTCAATATTACACTGATAGTTTACACAAAGTTATTTTCATCATATACTGAGTCAAGATTGAAGACTAGTGGCAGGAAGACTCATCTTTTAATTAAAATGCGCTGAACTAGCAGCAAGTTTTCATTCCTCTATCTTCCCCCTCCTCAACAAATCTTAATATATAATATCAATTTAGAATATTGTACAGTCATATACAACTTTGGAGAAGAATAAGAGGTAAAGATATATGTGTTCAATATTTTCCATATTTTCATCAAAATACTCTCAGAAAATATTGAACTTTCCTGCACATTTAAATCCAGACTCAAATTCAGTCTGTGTCAAATCACAGAATTGTTATATAATAGGGCTTTGGCATTTATTACTGGCAAGATACTCAAGTCCTTTTAAAAATACATCAGTAAAAAGTGTGGCTGTATTGACTGCATGTGTTTGAATAAAATGTTAGCTTCTTGCCCCTCATCTTGCTCATGCTTGCATTAAGAGGGTTGGCATTGTACTATACAGCTAAATTATTTACAAAGTAATAAGTATAATAATTAGATAAAAAAAATTGTTATCACATAGTCGCACTTAAATCTCTTTGTACTTTGAAAACTTAAAGAAGTTACAAACAACAAAACAGGCAGAATCATTCCAAAAACAAAATGAATGCCAATACACACAAAATGCAATTCAACTCATAGATTACAAGAACTTCTGCAATAGCTCTAATAATTATATTCTATTGCAACAGCCTGCTTGAAAAAGTTTTGTTTTTCATTTCTCTGTATTTAAGAAAGAGAAAATGATAAAGCGTTAGAATTATTACGAGAGATGAGATCAACTGTTTGACCTATCTCCATTCAACACACACCTTCATTGCTCGAGCATTTCATAATAAAATTGTTTCTTCTTCATAATGTCTTCTACATTTGAGCTCTGTGCATCACTTGTATTAATAAGAGCAGAAACAGAACAATATATTATATTATTTATATATATGTTTTTAGATTCTTGCAATGGAGTGTGTGAATAAATGCATATAATATTATATTAATATTTCTTTGTCATAGTATTATTTCGTTCTCTTTGGAGTTTATACTTAATTTAGAAGATACATAATTATTGAACTCTTCAATATAATTATATTATTTGTTTCTTGTTTTTCAAATTAATTAAGTAATATATCTGACAAACTTCTATGCAGCAATGCACAATTTGGCATGCCCCCCCCATGCCCACTCAAAAAAACACTTTCTACCAAATGCATAACAAGACACTCACTTCTAAATCATTCATTTTAGTAGTAACATGTATTCGTGACTTTTTAGTTTTCATGAATTTGAAAGATTGAAATTCATTCTAGCAAATTTAAAAGTTTTGTAGTACTGCCATATGCAATGTTTCGAACAGATTGATGTGGCTGAGGACACTTAAAACTTGCTTCTTTTGGGTGAAGCAAGCAACTCAGTCTGCATTATCTCCACTCTCTTTTCACTTGAGCACTGTTTATAATTGCACTAACGTTTCAGTGCCACAAAGTCTGGATAACACACTAATCATCCCTAATTATTAGTGCTTCAACTAGATAGGCCTAGTGATGTTTTTCAATTATTTATGAGAGACAGAATTATGGAGTTAACAGCCAAAGTTTCAGAAAAACAAATCTTTTAACCTTTTTGTACAATAGCACTCTTCTCTAGCAGTATCATTAAGTGATTAGAGTGAGAGAAATATTGCTGCACTGAACTATGTTGTCCAATTTTAAGTCTCAGAAGGGAAGTTTTGGGGTGCAAAGCTACTGGAACAATGTCTTGACAATGGACATAGGAGCTGTTACATGGTGTGGGACACAACTTTTTTAGAATGGTTCAACTGAATTGTTTAATGTTTCTTACAACTCTCCAGTGATGGAGTACCATGTGCTGGACTTACGAAGGCTTTGCTCACAGCATTCTCTTTTTCGACGAAGATTCAGAGCAACAAGCGATGGAGCATCCATATCACAGAGTTAATGCCGGAGTTTAAAAAATACAGCACAGCAGACAGACCACTCAGCATGCACTCTCTAGTTCTTCGCTGCGTCTACGATTCGCCTGGCGCTTCCGAAATTCGTGGAACTCTTCTTTCATGGCCTGGACACGAGCTTCAATATTTTCATATTTGGACAGCCTTTTGGGACGAGGTGGATAGAACGAAGCAGTGTAGATTTCAGAGTCGCTGATGACGCGACCTTCACCCGAAGGCTCTTGTTCCGTCATGCGGGGCGTCGATGGTGATGGCGTACCTGCAAATATGGTATCGAACTCGTAGTGGTCGTCCACGCTGGCGTCCAATGGCTTCGATGGCCCAGGTTCTGAATGCGGTGGCGACACGCTCTGCAGCCCTGCGGCGAAAGCAAGCCATCGACCGACGAGGGGTGAAGGCTCTACGGGCTGCAGAGGTCGCGCCGCGGTGGGCAACGTCTGAATCGCTGGTATCCGAGGTGGCGGCGGGGGCGGAGGCGGTCTGTAAGGTGGCAGTCGCCATTCTGCGCTCGTCGAACCCGACTGCGAACTGTGGTTCTGCTGAGACGTGTTCTTGCTACCGAAGCCACTCGAACTGGAGGGTGAAGTCTCCATAAGCGTGTCACCCACCACGTCGGCCGGACCAGACGCCCCGCTACCCGCTTCGGCGCCAGCGGGTCCCGCGCCACTGCCAGCCAACTCAGGCGCGCTGCGTGCGTGGCGGGCGTGGCGCGGAGGAAGGCGCGCACGTGGCCTCGCCGTAGCTTGATACAGCTGCGGCGGTGGGATGCGTACGCGCGGTGGCGAGCTGGTGGCCAGTGGATGTACCGGCAGGAAGAGGGCGGGTGGCGGCGGTGGAGGCGGGGGTGGAGGTCGTAGAGCATCGGGCGGACGGCGCCGCACCGTGCGTGTCCACCCCGCACTCGACTCCTCGTGGATGGCACGTAATGAAGGGAGCTCTTGTGAGTAGCGCTCATGCACGGAGCGAAGTTGCAGGTAACTGGGCGGTGTCAGCGTGTTGCTACGCAGCGTGCGTTCCATAGAACTGGGCTGCCGCACCGAGCTCAGGTCGCTGAAGTTGTAGCTAGGCGACCACGCTGTGGTAAGCAGGCTGCCCGAGGTGGCGGGTGAGCTGGCACGCAAGCGCGGTGTAAATGCGGGTGCGGGCGAGAGAGCGACCGGCGGTGGCGCGGGCGAGTAGATGGCGGGCACGAGCGGCGGTCGCGGACGCGGCAACTGTAGCGTGCGCAGACCCCCGCCGGTGCCCAGGGCGCCCAAGAACGCCGCCAGTCCTCCCAGTGCGCTCTCTCCGGAACCGTCGGAACGCAGACTGAGCTGGCTGGGGCAGCCGACGAGCGGCCGTCGCCATGACGCGCGTCGCCGTTCGCGCCGCGCCAGGAACCCGCCGTCATCGCTGGAGCAACTGCTGCTGGCGCTAGCAGATGAGTCGGCGAGCACGAAGCGACCGTCTGCGGCGCGTGAGATGCGGCCGAGGCCGCGACCGTCACTCGCTCCGCCGCCCGCACCCTCACCTACGTACTCGGGTCGCCAACGGTCCTCCCGACCCTCCGCTGCTCCCGCTGGCGCGCCCGACGCAGAGTCGCTGTCGTGACCGAACCAGCTAGCTAGTTGGGTACGCGTACGTTTAAAGGCTGCACCTAGGAGCGTCACACTTGGTATTCTGCTCTCTCTAAGTCTGTAGAGAAGATTTGTAACATCATTAGACTCTCATTGTACAAACCAACAAACATAATTATGCACCCAGAACACACAGCATGCAACTTCCCACAACCAGCACAGGAAGAAGCTAATCGAATGTGCAAGCAATGTTTCCCTTTTCCATGAGGGTTTGGGTTCTACAGTTCTTTACTCTTATTTTGTACATCTATGTAAACTAAGCTGTCCAAGTTCACTACTCACTTTCACATTCTAATTAACACAGTGACAATTTTTGAATTTTTAACACATAAAAATATTTTACGTTAGTACAAGCATAATGTTTTTAAAACACTACAGGGATATTTTGAAATATACCTCAATTATCAATATTACATTATCTACAAGTAATTTGATTTTGCTGACTAATTAAATTGATGACTTAAATTTCATTTGGGTATACTGAGAAAAATGACTGGCATGCTAATACTATAACCACGGCAAACAATCTTATTGTACTGTTATTTAACTACACATTATCTAGAAGCAGAAACAGACCATAACATTGAAGTGAATATTTTAGAGTTACAAAGTATTTTTACTTCTAAAATCAATCAAGAAAAGTAACCAACACTTAAACCTGGATCATCAGTCTCAAAGTGATTGGAAATGAGATTTTCATGCTTACATGGCAAAAAACGTTCCTTAGTAATGATACAATATTCATGTAAGTGATAAGAGAGATTTATAACTATTTGTTGCAAAATTACATTAAAAAACTATGTAGCAACTCTTTTCCCCAATCTTAAACAATATTTCAGAAAAATTCAAATAGTAAATGCATCATTCCCTCTATTTAACAGACATCAATCCATTAAAATTCATCATCTTAAAGCACAAGTTCTTGAACACAGGAATATTCAGTCCACAATAAAATTCTGGACTGCCAGACATGTTGTGATGTCTCTACTTTCCCACTCAACCGCTATGTACAAGTAAAATTTATTTATTATAATCCAGGTTTATTAACTTCAAAGTATTAGTTTTATTTCAGGACAATTTTAACTTAGCACCCTTCCTGAGCTAGTGGAGAAAAATAACATAAACAAGCAAAAACAACCAGAACCACATAAATTTCTCTATTCATAGTATCTGAAAAAAGTTACAAATTCTCTGTTTTTGTAATATAACAGATAAAAATTATGGAAACAATATGGCCCAATATTTTGCATAACAACAACACTGTCTCATTTTAAAGCACTGAATTATAAAAATACAGTTAATTACTCAGCAGACTAAAAACCAATAAACAATATAAAAATGGTGTGCATATCTACCACAACATAAAAGTGGAGACAAGAAAATGACATCGCTGAAAAAAATAAACTTGGCACATCACTTTTATTACAGGAGCAGGCAAATGGTAGGTGATATTCTTATATAGCAGACCTGCATAATTTGTTTCACATGTACGTCAATTTGTGCCAATGGCTGTGGCAAGAGTTGGGTTGTGCAGGATGAGCCGTTGAAAGGGCAAAGATCTCAATGATAACTATCCTGAGAGGACGAGCAATTTTGAATTATTAAGTATTTTCTAAGATAGAAAGTATTATATCCTCCACAAGGATCTCAATATCACATACTAGGTAACATATAATATTTTAATTTACATTTACAATTTTGTTAGGCATTGTCCTCTCTGTGTAAAAACAAACATTACACAGCATGGTCCACATGATCTTTCTTGATCACTAGCTTGCAAGGCTCATTCAAACATGTCTCTGTCAAGTGACAGAGCTCACGCATAGTTTGAACATGCCTGCACAGATCCACTCACTGCCTTGGACCATGCTTAATTCATGCATGACCCAGCATGCTCTCAACAGTGCACAACACAAGTGTCTGTATGTATACATGTAAGTGAAGTGAGAGCGTGCCGCATTGTGTCAACAGTTGCTTCCAAACCCTTCACCTTTTTTCCTCCTGGTTGGCCAGCACGTTGAAAACAAATAAAGAAGAGAACATGAATGTTTGTTTCAGTAATAAAGATTATCACAGCAATAAAAATTACAGAAGTGAACACCGAAACTGGTATCCCCATAAATGAGCAGGCAAGAGAAGGTTCAGTTAGCATCTACAGTAAATTAAAAACAAAAAATAAATAGCAGCACAGCATAATATGTCCACAGGCATTAAAGTAGATAGCAAGCATTTCCTAGCATTGAAGAAACCATCTATAAATTAAGAAGTTAATAGATATAGATATGTAAATGAAATATACAATTTTATTGCAATTAGTTTTTCAAAAAACCAATACTAATTTCAAGCAGACATTCTCAAAAGAAAGAACTAACATATTTTATGAGCAGTTATAAGATTATGAGCAAATTTTGAATTTTATTATGTCATAATCCTGAAAAGGATTCATAAATTTAAAAAATATAGCATGAAGATGAAACACTGTCAGTATTAGAATTAAAAATCATATATTAAAACGATTCTTGACATTATTAAAATCATAAGGCAGTTATTTTCCGGTATACCATGACAAACAGTTAATATTTATTATCAAAAACAAACCACACACCATAATAAACGTGATTATTTTGCCTTATTTTATTAACCAAAATACAATTATTATTCTAAATCACTGCTCATTGTAGCTGTTCAATCTCTTCAACATTTACTCCACTTTCAAGCATGAACTACACAGGGCAAAGTCTCTAACCTAGCACCTAATTACAGAACACAAACAAGACCCCAGAGAGAGAGCCTCTAGCCTCAGAACAACATTGAGCTACTACTGGTGATAATGAAATATGAAATTACACTAAAAATACTGTAAGTACTCAAGTACTAATAGAAATAATGAAGTATTTAATAAATCTGCTTTCAATACATTTATTTTTGCAAGTTAGTTTCAAAAGGAATAAAAGTTTTGGGTCAGAAAGATATTAAATTTCATATTAGGCATATGAAGGAATGGATTATAAGGATCAGTGAAAAGGACAACTTATCAACAATTCAAATTTTTGACATTATCAAAATTCTTTCCTCAAATGTGTTGCCGCTCAATATTGTTGAGGTAGACTGGCATTGTCTAAAACTGCGACTGTTTAAGGGGGCAACTGAAAGCTGGTAGCAATTACACCATTATTTTGGACTTCTTGTCAACCAGCTTTCAATTAAAGGGTTCACCCCTAACTTGCCATCAACAGTTCATTCTTTGTGTAACTTCAAATGTTAAAACCTGTTGTGTGTTTCAAGAGGTTAAAGAATTTCATGTACCTTTAAGTACAATATGGAAACAAAACAAGCAGTTAATCACTGTCCTCATTTTGGGGTTTTGTTTATCTCGTACATCCCATCAATTAACCTTCCTTATGACAAAAACATGAGCATATTTAAAAATTCCATAAACCCTCCTCCATCATATGCTGAATAGAAATTCTGTCTTATATATTGATATGGACTATGTATAATAATTGCAGATGTGGGAATGCTGTACAAAAATGAAGACAGGAAAGATATTAAACAAATATTGTGATTTGATCACAGGAACTGGATTATAGAATTTCCATTGTTAGCAAGATGTCCATTGCAAATATCATTAACAATCTTAAATGTCCTTATGCAATAGGCATACACAGGGCAATGTTCTTTGTCTGATAAAATGGGAAAAGGAGGTATCATAAATGAAATATTGAAAATTAATTAATAACTACAAAAATGTCGCCTGTCTTGTTTCCATGTGCCACAGACACCGAAGCAGCTCGTTTCTGCAAAATCTTGCCCAGACCCCCCCTTAAACATTCGCTTCAGTGCCAAACAAAGGAAGAGAGGACTTGAAAATGTGTTGTGGCTCTTACTGTTTCTATCAACAGTCTTGTCCAGATTCGTTTTAACTAAGCGGGCTCGTGCTTGCTGTCCGAATCAACATTCCTATACGGAGGAGAGATAAATGCTGTTCAGTGCAGGGACACGTAGTCTCTCTCCAAGGAGAAGAAACCAACTGTTTGTATGATTTAGATTCAATGGATGGGTAGTATATTCATTCAAAACCTACAGCTACATTCACAGAGTATTGTTTAATTTATTTTTTCTCTCATTTAGAATCAGTAATGTCAGATGAAAAAAGAAGAATTCACCCATTTCATATATTAGAATATGTAATGCACACTGTTTATAGAATACCACATCTCTTCATCTCCTACATTTAAAAACATACAAAGTTGAAACTTTCATGAATGCTTAGACCTTAAATAGATATTAGAAAGGTATTTCAAAGCACTACAATCCACAAAAGAGAACTAGGTTAAAAATTAGTAATTTGAATAATAGTTGATTCATCTGCACACATCAAGTTAGTTTTGGTTTAGCAGCTCTATGAATGTAGCCAATATAAACACCAGAGAACACATTATTTATTAAGAGCCAGCAATTGATGTGTGCTGTATATAAATACACAATGAATTCCATAGCGTACTTTATGCATTGGTTATCCACTGAAGTTACTCACTTTTTCAAAGGCACTTGGCTGGCCCCTGGTGGTTGCCCACCATTCCGTGCATCAGTCACTCTGCAGGCAACCATATTGTATGCTGTGGAAGAATATAATAATGAGTAAAATATGTAATATAAGTAGTCATTTTCCAGATTTGAGAGTATAAGATTTTTTAATCACAATTTCAAGATAAGAAAATTTAAAGAAAGAAAACAATTTAATTTAAAAAAATTTCAAAGAATTTATTCCTCTATAAGTAATAATAAGTTAGTACAACAATAACAATAATAATACTACTCTTAAGAGATTAAATCATAAGTGGTAATCACAAATACTAAAGTATATGTGAAGACAAGCTAAATAATCCCACAAAAACGCAAATAGAATGTGAAAAGGTGGTTTTATCCAAATAGTTATGAAAACTAACTAGCCATGAAGTAGAGAAACAGTTGGAAGTGTTTCTACACTGGAAGCCATCTTATACTTCTCAATATACTTAACAACTGAAAAACTGAATGCTGTTAGGGAATAGATAAAATATTAAAATACAATTTAATATGAGAAAGATAATTCAATAGCTAGCAATGCATTATTTATGTAAATTCAACAAAATCCTCTTCATTAATTTGGATGGCTGGGAACAGAAACTTGCTCTTGTTATCAACTATTTAAGGAATCAATACAATGTGCTGCTATGACAAATAACAAGTCTGAAAATCAACTAGAGAAATATTATTTGAAATCAACAAATACTCCATGCAATTTTCAGTAAAGTACAATGGAACCCCTCCTTCACACTTTTCAAGGTTATGATAAAAATTGGTGAAAAATTCTGGGAAATGGATACTGACCATACAATATGATGAATTGTATTTTACTGTTCTAAATATATTATACCAAATAAAAATTCTTGCTTTACAAAATGAAACACTCCAGAATCAATCAATTTTCCATAAAATAGGTCTAAGGTCTAAGGATATGACTTTTAGTTGTGTACCATGACCTTTGTGGTGTCTTCATGTATTCTGGAATCAACACCATGAGCATGGTGTTAACAGGTTATGATCGGTATTACATGGTCATATTTCTATGTCATATATGACAGTGTAATGCACAAGCTTTGATCATACTTCAACTATGACCAATATATCTATGACATAGGTTTGATCATCTCTTTGATCCTAAATATGACATAGAAATATGACTGTGTAATACTGGACTTAGTAATACGAAAAGCTATCAAGAGCAGTAAAGGGAAATGTGATAAGCTCCTGAAAGAAATAGACGATGACCCTTATGGGGTTGACCACATATATTGGTCACAACAAAACTGAGAAATCAGCAAATGGCATTACCAATAGGTCCCGAGCTTTTGAAGAAGATTGTAACCACATTGTTCCCATTACAACCGGAATTCTATTTCTCCAAAGAAAGGTACAAAATTGACACAACACCGATAACAATGGAGGAACTGTTGGGAGCCAGCAGGAGGTTTGGGAATGCCAAGATCCCTGGATTGGGTGAAATTGCAAATATTGTGTTGAAGGAGGCAATCAATGCAATACCAGGATTATTTCTGGACATGCAAAACACTAGCCTCCAAGAGGAGATTTTTCCAGTCAAGAGGAAACAGCAGAGATTGGTACTCCTCCCCAAGGGGAAGAAACCTCCAGATGAACCCTTGTTGTATCATCTTTTGTGTATATTAGATATAGCAGGAAAATGTTTTGGAATAAATTATTCACGGGAAGATAGAAGCTGTAATCAAACCACAATTGTCAGATTATCAATATGGATTCCATAGACATTGTTCCACCTATGATGCCAGACACCAGGTTGTCTTCACCCCCAGAGAAACAACATCATGTAAGAGGTGGAAAGAAAAAGTATTGTCTCATTGCCATAGGGATGGCCATCTGTTAATGCCAAACGGCCATTGGTGGACATATAACAACTAATAGTCGCCAATGGTATGACAATTCCCCATAGTGACAGTTCAAACATGACGATTTCCCATAGTGTCCAGTCTGTAAGGAGTAAATTAAGACATGGAGCATGTGCTCTTCATGAGCTCGCAATTCAGCACAGCTCCAAGTGCCTGGAAGTTCGCACTTGGTGAAAGAGTGCTGTTTGAGGACTTTGTAGAAACCATGCTCATATCAGAGGACTCAAGGAAGGCCACAAGCTCATAAGTATTGGAAGTCTTCAGAGAAAAACACCTCATAGATGCTCAGAACAGCAAAGAAAAAAGGAAAGAGAAGAAACAATGGAGGTACCTAAACACCTGGAGAAATAGTTATAACTAGAACCTCCCCCTCCTTGTTAAAAGAATACTAAGCAGTGGTCCCAGGAGGAAGGAGACAGGTTTTTAGTTAATAGTGGCCCATTATCTGACTCAGCACCACATATCCAGGTATTAACATCTGAGCCTGGAATGTGTATATGCTTTTTACCTTGAAAAAAAAAACAAACCATCCATTCAGTATATACATACACATTTATGAAGAAAATGTGTCATAGACAACCATTGAGAGTGAGGCTGCTCCGAAGAACCACTGTGATTAATACATCAATATTTAAATATGAAACATAGCTATTTACAGGAAGAAAAAATGTGGAGCCACACAATGGAGCTCAAATTACTCCAGATTAAGGATGAATAGAGATATAAGAGGTAAATCCCCCCCCCCTCAAAATTAAAATAAATTTGTCATTTTTTTGTGTTTCTCCTAATATTTATATGTGCATACACACAATAACATATGAATATATAGCCTACACTTATAATATGGATGCATTTTTCATGTATAACATATAAATACATAATATACACACACATATATACTATGTGTGTGATATCCCCCTCCAAAATACAATCCTGGGAACACCACTGACAAGAGGTGGATTGCTGCAGAGATGAAGGAAAAGAGATAAATTTAATAAAAATAAGAGGGGATAAGATCGGGGATCAATAGTTCCCACTGGTGAGATAATATACTGCTGCTGAACTCAGTTTTAGAGTAGGGTTCTAATGACCTTGACAAGCCCTAAAGCCCACAAAAAAAAGTTTTAGAGTACGAGGAAGTAGTGAAATTACAGTACTATGGAGAATTGCAGAATGTAATGACACCACCCTGATGCAATGCACAAGCAGTATCAAGGTGGATGTCCGTTTCACCAAGACCACTTGTAAGTATCATGCTATCCCTACACTATAAAAAAATACAAAGATACATAAGACCATATGAGCAAAAGGAGAAAAGAGGAGACAGTTGATTGAAATGTGACTCAGTAAATTACTAGGTAAAACAAGTACAAAATACCAACCCTTTTCTTGTTTCCGACGTTTCTGTTTATTGCATATCTTGACAACACAAACAGAAAGGATGAGGGAAACGATAAAGAAAAGAATGCCTCCCACAACACCTGCTGTAATAGCCTTCTGCTTCACACGGGCTGGTACTGGGTATTTTACTTCTTCACTGGTTTCATAACTCTTAAGTGAATTGGCCAGTACACGGAAATAATACGTACGTCCACCCACTAAGTTTTTCACTGAAGAAATACAAGAAATGTTAACAACAGCATAGTAAGACAATATAACTGAAGAAATGTGGAGTGAGCTACCTAGATATGAGGTTTCTTCAGGTCTTATTTGTCCTTTGTTAAGCGTTTTCCAATCACCATCAGTTCGATACTTGATAGTGTAGTATTGTACCAGGTAGGACCGTTCAAAAGGTACTTCCCATGAGATGAGGAACCCATTGGCTTTTTCAGTAACAGTCAGGTTTCGTGGTTGGCCAGGCTTGGGCCCTACAAGTCAATCATTCAACAGGTTAACATAATTCTCTAAAGCATTCAAAAGTTTCTATTTTGTATTACTCAACAATATGATGCACCAAAACTAATGAGATGTTTCCAGTTTCAATACAATCTACAAATAATATTATCCTATTAAAAAAATTATTTTATGTTGTTTTATCACAAACTTGCAGGTAGTTTACATAAAGAGATGCTAAAAACTAAACTATTAAACATCAATGAAAAGTAGAATTATATTAACTAATTGTTTAACAAATTAAATGTACATTAGGGTATGCTAGAAGCAAAGTAACTAAAATATTAAAGCAGGCATGCAAATCAGCCACTCGGTTCATTCTCTAGACAAACTATAACATGCTTACTTACCTCCACAGTTTCTTTGCAAGTATACTAGTTCAAAAATATATAACCCTCACATAAATATTAAAAATATATGGAAATATAAAAAAATAAACAAAACTTGTTTTAAAAAGAGTTGTTTCAAAGAAATAAACAATACACGTTGAACATTCCGATTTTCCGTTGATGTGTTTTCATAAAACCCTCAATAAAAATTAAAGAGAATACTTATAACATAAATGATCATAAGGATATCCTATCTTTTTCAAATACCTTTTGGTCGCAGGACTGGTGGGAAATATGTGTCTCCTGTGGAATCAGTTGGAAAGACAATAAGACTATAATCAAAAATGTCTGGAATAAAATAAAACAATGCAATAAAGGCAAAACCCAAATAATAACAACAATAATAATCATTATTAATAATAATGATAATAAAAGTAGAAATATCAGCTGTTGTAATCGTTGTACAAGTCAAAATAATACAATTAGCAGTAGTTCTCATATGATACATTAAGTCCTGATTGTTGTAGTGATGTAGGGAAGAGTAGTAATTGTGGTATATATGCAAAGAAGCTAATGTTAGTGGTATTCATACTGGTTGCAGTAGTATTCTGAGAAGAGTTGGAGAATCTGTTTATACTTGTTTCTGTGAAGAGGTCATAAAGGAAATATATAATTTTGATAATAGTTTAATAGTAGTAATGGTTTCAGTAGATGTAGGTAGTTGGGGTGAGAATGATCATAAAAGTCATCAAAGAGAAGGATTATACTAAAAGAAGCAGAAATGATCAGAGTGAGATCACTGTAGATGAAGGAAAAGCAGTACAAATCAGTTAATTAAAAAAGGTGATGATAAAATAAAACTGTACATGCCATGACACTATTTTCGAACATGTTCTGAACACTAATACACATTTTGGAGCCACACTCTCCTTCTCATAAGTGATGTTTAATAATGCTTTAATGTTTTTGACTTTCTCATAGCATAAGAAGAACATCATATACGGGAGAAGTTTCTTCATAATAACTTGACCAAAAACAGACATCAATTGTTAGGCTTCAAAAATATTTTAAAGAAGTTTTTAATTGTTACTTTTACTTCAAATTTGCTCTGGATTCATATTATGCCTGCCATAAAACTTTTAAATGTGAAATATTAATTTTGAAGAAACTCCAAACTTTTTTTATACAAAATTTATTCACCATAAATCCAAGGTGTGATTATGCTAACAATTAAAATCATGTAAACTAAATAGTAAAAGTAAACAAATTTTCTCCCACATAAACATTGTATTAAACAAAATTTGATTTTCACATTTGCAGTTTGACAATAAATCGACTTCCACAAAATTTTACAAATACATGTAACTTCATTTTCTTATTAAGTTCTTAAACAAAATTTAGAGATGAGTGAATAGGATTTAATTAAGCACTCTCTTGCTGAATCTGTGTGAGAAGGAGGATGTATGCCATTTTATTTTCACTTCAATTTACTTATTTCCCAAATCCCTCATCACTGTAAACTCTCTTTTATCCTATGCAGCCATTGCTGAAGACACGAGTTTATACATAATAAACTTTTAAAAGTAATGTTATAACACATAATTTTTCTAAGATCAATATTACTGTTCAGGACACACGAAACAATTCTTAACCATTCCTTTTATCTCAAATATAAATGATTACAACAATAGGTTGAATAACAGTTCCAAGTTATTTCACATACATTTCAAAGTACTTCCATAAATAAGTCATGTTAAAATGATTTCAGGAAAATATGTTTTAAGAACAATGCATTTGTTTCATTCTATGTCTAAAAACATTAAAGATAGAGGTTATTTTTTCTACAGATATTGTAAAACTCAATTAAAGTAATTTGTTCTAGAATATTAATAACATATATTTTTATTTCAATAGTTTCATTCATCAAAAAATACCATGCAAAATTAAAAATTAACATTCTAATGCATTGAACTCACTCATGCTATGCTTCATTATACACCGCAAACAAGACAAACTGAACTGAGTTATTGAAATAATTCTATTTCTTTTAGAGATTCAGGCAACCAGTTACATTTATCTATTAAAGAGCCTCATAGGAAGCTTACTAAATACAGACACTTACAAGGTACAAATTTAAACATGATTTGGAAAAAAAAGTGACCAATATAACTTCCTAAATGAATAATGTCAAACTAAGCATTGAGTGTACTTGGGATACAATGAGAGTGATTTAACATGCAGCCACACACACTAACATAATATGACTGTCAAATACAATTTAAAGCAATTTGTCAATACACATGGAGGCAATAGACCACAAAAGGACATGACCAGTGGTAAGGTTGAGTCTTACCAGTAGGTGGAGGAGACGGGAAGGCCGTCGGGGGCGTACGCAAGACATCTGTGAGCATGGGAGATGAAATATTACATTCATAGTATGCCAGCAAACACCATACATTCAACTATTTCATGCTGAACCAGTCAGCCAAATTTGAAGTAATTTGTAGATAACAAAGTGTGTGGTTTTTAAAATAACTTGTTTTAATAATTTATTCCCAAAAGAAAACAAATTGCTGCAATTCGAAATTATTTTGCAGATAACAAACAAAATAAAAACAAATTATTTTTCATACAATTCAGCTCTATGCTAAATGTTTATGAATAATGTTTTTACAATATCAAAATTTTTAAAATGTTAATGAGTTTGATGTCAATATTGGCCACCCTTAATAGCATTTCCTAGTTCCATAGATGTTTCCTTAAAAATTTGTTATAAGCTAATTTCCAATTCATGCATCAAATAAAGTGATAAATTCCATTTTAACTTAATTATATTTCAATGGAAAGATTTGTCAGCCTCATGTTTACAACATGAAATAATATAACAATTTTACAATGTCTAAATTTGGTAGATATGGAAATTTTAACTGATGACTTCCTGAAATAAGTTGGTTAGCTCTGATTAGATGCTTCTTAATTTATTACAAGTGCAAAGTTAATTAATTCTGTAAGGGTTTGTTTACACTTCATTTACAAAAGACAAGAGTAACAAATTCAAACTGCTGAAAAGGTATTCTTCATACAATAAACTGAGTTACTTACATTTCAATGACAAGTGAAAGAAATTTATTCGGTTATAGGATTAAGTTCTTTAAAAAGTGCTAAGCTCATGCTTTAACAACACATTGTTCATACAAATATTGTAAATGATGGTTGAATATGTAAATTAATTAAAAAAATATACCGAATGTGTTTACCAAACACAAAGGTCAGCTTGTTAAATCAAAAATATCAAGAAAAAAAATTATGAATGAATGTCAAAAGATAACTCCAACACACTTTTTCACATTAAAAAACAATTTATTCTCACCTATTTGAGGCAAAGGGAAAGAAACAATTCAGAATATTAAATTTTTAGTACAATCAAGTTTATTGAATATTTTTCAATAACTAGTTTTGGAAAGAATATCATAGTATGACAGAAGTAAAGGTATTAGATAAAATTTTTAATAATGATATGGAATGTAGAAAGAATATAAGGCAGTACAGATAAAAAATTCCCAGAAGTTTTTTCGTGTGTGTTTTATACTGTGTGTAGTGGAATAGTTTTGACATATTTAGATAAAAGCAATTTTTTCTGAAATTAATTTTACATCTCAATTTTAAAATAGACAAAATTAAGAGAAAATATACCTTTGGTGCGAATAGTGATGACTTTGCTAATCATTCCATCACCTAAAGGATTTTTTCCAACCACTTGAAACTCATATGTTGTACCTGGAGTAAGCCTATTTATGGTCACTTGTGTAGCACCAGCTGGTGTAACGGGCATAGTGGACCATTCCTGAACACCAGACTCTCTATACCTGAATAGAAAATTTTATCACATTGAGAAGGATCTTCCAACAATTTGTAAAACAATTTTAGTTTGGTCCATCAAAAAATATTACACAGGGAAACTCTTATATTTAGTAAACTATTTAATTTTGAAAATTCTTCACAACCTGTGTATAGTATATATGAGTAGATAAATAAATATATAAATATATTTTACAAAATGAAAATAAATTTTAAAAATTTTAACACCTTGGGGAGGGGTGTCTGATCCCACTCGTTCGGTCAGTATGCCCATTTTACACAGAAAAGCAATAAGCTCATTTATACATTTCTATATCATTAATATATCATTCATACTTCACATTAATCAACAAAACAAACCTACCCCTAATTGCTGTACATAATCTTCACCACAACATCATGTTCTCAAGTGACAAATGTATTGTCATTGCAAAAGTGATGGTAAATTCCCGAAGTAATTTTATGTGAAAATTAAAACTTACTTGCTTGCTTCCTCATAAGTATAAATCTGAATAGGTATGAAAACATTACATCAAAATGTATTTTTACTTCAAACGACACAATAATTAACTTACCATATTGTGTACTCTTGTTTGTACTCTGGTCCACCACTATAACCAGGTAACCATTGTAAAGTGACAGCCATTTCACTAGCATTGCCAGTAAAGTTGTGAGGAGCATGTGGTTGAGTTCCTTCTACAACTAATTGTGTTGAGGACACAATTGTTGCTACTTCATTAGAAGCCACGCATTGGTAGTGACCAAAATCAATACGACGCAACCCTTCAATGGTAATATTTCCACCGGACATCCTGACACGATTTCGTTGTAATGGGGATCCATCTCTCTGAATAAGAAATAGGTGTTCATCAAATTTCTAACATGAAACAATCATTTTATGATTTCACATTATTATATTTTTAGAGAAGAGACTTCAATAGTTTCTTTCCACTTTTACAAAGTGTGAAGATAATACTTTTGAAATACTTATAAAATAGATATCTTATAAGTCTCAAAGGATAATTTCATTTGAAATATCAATGTCTTATAAATTAAAGTTGACTGGATTCCAGTGAGTGCAATTAACACTCCTCCAAACCATCTAAAAACAAATTTTTATTACTTAAAATTTTGAATTTTTTTAAAGCAAGATAAATCTTTTCTTTATAAGATCATAAACAGGGTAACAAAGCACAATAAGAAAAAAAGGACAATACTGCAATTTACATTTGGTTAGTTTCATAATTACTTCTCCAGGAGTCCATAAATGCAAATTGTTAAAGCACAACAGAATTTTTGAAAATAAATTATAAATTCTGTTATTTTATTAAATTATAAATTATATCATCAGCATCATCAGCATCATCATCATCATCATCATCATCATCATCATCATCATTATTACAGGAAGAGAAAGAAATTAAATGTGAGAGTGAGACAATAGAGATAGTTTGTAAAAACAGGATGAAAAATGAGCTTAGCAAATTAGAAATTCTCAATCTTGATGAGAAACCTGCTGATGAATTATTTTCAATAGTGAGGAATACTTTTGAAAACTCGACTGTTAAGAGGGAAAAAATAACAAAGAGAAAAGAAAAAATTATTAGACCATGGGTTAATACGGAAATTAAAGAAATGATGAAAGAAAGAGATAACATTTTTAGAATATGGAAGAAAACTTCAGTAAAATCCAAGGAGAAAAAAGAAAAATTGAGAAAGGAATACAAGTTATTAAGAAATAAAATTACATTTTTTATTAATAAGCAAAAGAAGTTACATTTTCAAAATGCATTAGCTAGTAAGAATGACAAAGAAAACATGGAAAGTAATGAATTCTATTTTATCCATTCCAGAAAAGAAATCAGTGGATGAAGTAATAACTTAGAATTTTAAAGATATAGAATTTGAGGAAGTATTAAGTAACTTTGCAAAAACTTTTAAAAAGCAACCCAAGAAAATAACACATGTTTGTAATCTGGGGGTAATGGACATGATAGAAAATTATAATCAAGAAAACTCTTTTTATTTACCAGAAATAATGATAGACGAAACTCAGGCTCTAATTTTAAACATGAAGAGCAATAAAGCTACAGGTTTAGATAAGATTCAATAAGAAATATAAAGGAAAATATGGATGTATTGGCACCGGTGATTCAGATGATAATAAACAATGGAATAAAAGATGCAAATTTCCCTGAAGGCTTGAAAGAATCAATGATTACACCAATATATAAAGGTGAAAATGCTAAAAATTATGAAAATTATAGACCTATTTCCATTATGAATTCTATAGGTAAATTATTTGAAAAATATCTGGCACAAAAGTTAACAAATTATTTGGAGAAATTTAAAATTTTAGATGTAAAACAATATGCATATCAAAAAAATAAAGGAACTGAGGATTTATTAGAGGATTTGATGGAAGTGATGAACGAGCAATTACATAAAGGAAATCATGTATTAGCTTTAAGTATTGACCTTTCTAAAGCGTATGATGTGGTGAATCATCACAAATTATTTGATGCATTAGAGAAAATAGGAGAAATAATATGTCTAGTTTACATTTCTTACACTATATGGAGAGTTTTTGAGAGTAGGAGAATACAGAAGTTTGCAACAGATTTTATGAGAAATATTATTTCCAGACACTTTATTTACCATATTCCATTGCAAGTAATCAGGAAGGGCAGTGAAGGAGTGAGCTTGCTATTGCCAGACTGCAGAAATGACAATGTATTAATTGAGATTTATTCATTGTCCTTAGTAATTGGTTGGATTAACATGTTGACAGTTTGGGGCTGTCACTATTCACCGTTAAATTAAACAAGTTGAAGATTCCACCCATAACCCAATCTAATGTTTCTGAAGTAACCTTGTAAGCTTTGGCCTTCATGACATCTTGCACCATTTTATGATCTGTATTCTTTACTGAACTTACTCGCATCCATTGAATCGTTGGTTTTTGGGTCCCTTCTGCTTCTTGCGCATCACAATGCATCTCCACTGTCTCTCCCACTTTGCGAGTATATATGGGGTCAGGTTCAATAGTAAATACAGGTGGTTTCCGCACTAGAACCTCCATGGGACCAGAAGATCCTTGGGTACCTTGGGCATTGTAGGGAGTGCAGGTATATCGACCTTGGTGTTCTTCTTTGACCTAAGAAAAAATGTATTTCATCATGAATGTTGCTTATGGCATATTAATTTTTTCTTCATAAAATATAAAAATAATAGACATCAGTTCAAAAAGAAAACCTAACATGCTATAATAGTGAGCATCATTTAAATGAATATTTGGGCATTTTCACCGGCATTAATTTGTGAATAGAATATCACAATGTACTAATTTAAATACTTGAATGCATAGAAGTTTGCAAGGATAGATAAACTGTAATGCTTCAAAAATTGAGATAATTCCTAATATAATATACTGAATAAGAAATCATTCACCCATAGTTGATTATTAAAATGCAAAATTCAATCCTCCATTTTTGATATTTGCATAAATCTGCATTTCTTTGTAAAACATTTTACTTTGAAAAGAATAAATTTCATTAATACACATTTATATTTATTAAGGTAATGAATAATTTTTTTGCTTTTTTTTTCCAAATATATAAAAGTTATAATCATGTATTTTCCAAAAGAACATAAGTTATTATCAGTAGCCTGCAAGAAAAAGTTACTTTGCCAATACAAAAAAAGGGAAATCAATTTATCTATTGTCACTACAGTGATACTTACTCTTGTGAATAATAAGGAGCCATTGTTCATGATAACAATATCTTTGGTTTGATATGGTTCTAGCAAACGCTTATCTTTAGTCCAGGTCACATATTGTAAGGGTGGATTGGCTTTTATGTAACACTGTACCACTCCTGCAAGCCTGAATGGAAGGTACTGGACAGTTGGTGTGAAGGTGACCTTAGCTGGAACTGAGTCATAAAAAAAAATGTTGTATACTCCTATTACATTTGGAGTGATAATGTTAGATTCATTTGAACTCTCAATTATAACCTTCAAACCGTCTTTACTGAAATACATACCTGTCATTTAACAATTATGAACTCAAAATGTCTGACCCTATTCAAAAGAAGACATCCTTTTCTCTATATAAATTTTTATTTCAAGATGTAATTCAAGCAGTCATCACCAAAGACTGCAAAAATTCTAAGTGTAAAATTTTTGAGAAATGGGTTTTCAATCCAAATTTGGATGAATAAAGGTTGAATGAACATTTGACTCGAGCCAATTCTTGGGTTCCTTATCAGACAGATCGGGAGATCTGAACAAAACTAAAGACATGGTAGGACGTGGTTGATGTACACACAGATAATTTCAACCAGATAATGCTACAAATTTCAAAGGAGTTACAGGTCATTTCTCTTGCAGAAAGTCCAAAATTCCACGCTTTAAGAGTATAGTTGGTTTCATAGAGAAAAAGCTTTATGTTTGAAGTTGATTGATGGAAAATTCATATTGTCACAATTTTCTCAATACTAGAATTGTATAGTACAAATAAGATACCCGCTCATTAGAACACTTGCTGAGAAAAAATGATCAGAAGGAAAATAAAAACTGTTTAACTCTTGGAATGGTATTAATAATAAAACCAAATGTCTATCATTGTCTTTGGGCAAAAAATGTAGACATTTTCTTATCACACAAGAAGATTATTTTTGAATAGTGCTAATTAATTGATTGATACCTTTATACACAGATACAAGGTTAATATTGGATTGTACCTGGTTTATGTTCTGTAATTTTTAGAATCTTAAAATTTTTTTGAGGACCAGGAAAATTCATAATACAAGTCACTTGTGTAAAAGCTTGTTCAAAATTAGATGTTTATTGAAAAATAAAATGTAAATAAAATGTAAATAAAATGTAGTACATACATTCCACGTTGAGAAATGCAGCAGCTGACTGAGGTTCACCAATGCCATTGGTTACTTCACATAAATATTGCCCAGAGTCATCAGCACTAACAGGATTAACAATTAGTGAACCATCACGCCGAATAGTTACTCTTGTTTCTAGTGAAGATACTTCTTTAACAGGAGCCCCTTCACGATACCACTTCACTGTTACGTTGCCTGGAAGAGCTTTAGCTTCACAAGAAAATTGTACTTTCTCACCCTCTAATTTGGTTTGGTTTGTTGGTGGTACCATGATCACTGCCCCACCTACAAGAAAAGCATTTAAATTTTATAATATCCTATGGCTAAAATTAAAAGCTAAACAAATATCTAAGTATCAAGTAAATAATATGTACTTTGAGTCAAACCTTTGAGATCACAGATTCAAAATCTATGTATACTGAGATTCCTATTGTTAGAAAGGCAAGTGACAGAAAAGAAATCTCTTATTCTCTGAATAATTGCACATAGTAAATATTCAGGGAAAATCTTTAACACAAAATGATAAAACATTTAACTTTCTCATTAAATGTTGATGACTATAATCAAAACTAAGTAGCCTAGATAGAGCTAGTGTTAGAAGAAAAATTACAACACATTTACCTGCTATAATGACCCGAGCTGTATGAGATATTTGTCCTTCACCATTGCGTGCAATACATGTATAATCCCCAATATCCTCATGCCTGATATTAGAAATACGTAATTCAGTGCCATCATTGAAAATGCCTATTGTGGCCGAGGGCTCGACTGGGCTAGCATCCTTATACCAAAGGATCTCAGGAGTAGGCGTGCCCTCGGCCTGGCAGTTTAGAATTATTGCATCACCCAAGTTAACATAGATAACATCTTCTGGAGTAACACTGAAGCGAGGGGGTGCTGCAACACACATTCAGTTTTCTAAATTAGATACTCATTAATCTGTTTCAATGTAAATATTTTTCTATTAACATAGCTAAGGCAGTTGGTAATTACATATAGATTAATTTGGTGGTTACTCATTCAATAGTAATTATTGTAAATTTAAACAATTTATGACTAATTTCTAAAAAAGAATGATGAGATTTTCTTTTCAATTGAGAGTGATTTACAATGTTTTTAAATGTATTTATACAGATAATATTTTTAAAATTTCAATCATTACAGGAATATCAAACATCTCTATTTTTTCAAGAAATCAATATAAAAAAACAGTTCTTGGCATAACAGTTTCTTTGATGGTACTAATGATACTAAATGGAAGTCAGAACAGGCAATTTTTAAATTGCGACAATCCTTCCATGACAGAATAAAGGAAACTGTATATAATGGTCAATTGTATTTATAATATGTACATTCTGTACAGAACATTTTCTAATATGTTCTGGAAAATATTTTACACCTAAATTTCTTTCTAGTTTCAATTTAAAAATCTAAAGCTAAGTACTAGAAAAGTTTAGTATTTATTCAATTGTTCACATTTATAGTCAAGTAAGCCCTGTTTAGAGACTCCAATTTTTAAATAAAATGTTGTTTTTTTTTGTGGGGCTTTAGGGCTTGTCAACATCACGGTCAGTACAGCTGTTAAATAAAATGTTTACAGAAAGTGTTTTGTGAACTTACCGTGAACATCAAGATGGAACCAAGTACCATTTTTGTGCTGATTAGGAGAGCGATTGAGGAACACCACCTTGCACTCATACCATCCCTGATCAGACTCTCGAATATTGGTCAGGTTGAGGGAGGCAAGTCCATAAGGCGAGTCCGGTGAAACACGAGACACACGTCCCTCATAGCCCTCCCCACTGTGTGTTGGATAACTGTCATACCAGATGTAGATAGGAATGTCCAAGCCCTAGTGCGCCAGTAAAGAGAGAGCCGTCCCCGGAACAAGACAAAAAGAAGTTCATATCACAGTCAACTGCATTTCTAAAATCTTAGCACACCACAAAATTCTATAGCACAATCGTGATTTGATAATATTAGTACAAATATCAAAATGAAGTGTTTCAAAAATGTTCAGACACAAAGAAAATTCAATGCTATAAGAATAGGGGGTTAAAACAGAAAATAAAACATTTTGAATTATTTATCAATTTTTGTTTGGAAATAAATGATTATGCCAATAGATTTTTTTCTGTGCTATGAATACCAATTATTTATAATAATTGTATGAAAATAACAAGTCATTTATACTCTATCAGTTTTAATAAAAATACTTATCATATTTTTATTCATGCTGCAAACATTTTAAAAAGAACTACATACAATGTATGTAAAACCATACTTTTAATCATAGGGATGGGAATGGAATAGTTTAGATGAGAATAAAATATGACAGAGGATATCAGGATTATCTTTCAAATTTCTTAGTAAATAACAAAAAGTATGGTATAAATGTAATTATAATTATTTGTTCTGAATAAATTTTCAGTGGTTTTGGGTTTACAATGAAGTTTAGAAACAGACAAAATGAAAACAAGAAAGTTCACAGTAAGAACATCTGCAACAAGAATTCCCCATACAGTCTAGGAGAATGCAAGAAAACACACAAAACAAAGGAGCATGGTTTCAAGCCATCTATATTCCAAAATTACAATACGAAAAGAACAAAAGCTTACGAAAGCAATAAAAAAGTCGATAAGTGAATTATGTAAGAAATAGAGTACTTTATCAATTTGTGTTACTGGAAATTTTAAATTGCTCATTATTTGATATGGAAAGAAATGCAATTTATTTTTACAGTTTAAAATTAACGTTGATTTATTTAAATGAAATTTAAGCAAATAATATTATTGATAATTAAGACGAAGAATATCAACCAAAGATCAAATAATTCACACAAACATACACATTTATATTGGTTTAATGAAGTAAGCATTATATCAATCTACGTCTACATAAAAGTTACATGAGAATGTCAACTTCAATGTAAACCCAAATTAGTGAATCTTAAAAATTAACAAAGATACAATACCATATTGTCAATGGTATTATTTTTCCAGAATTCAGGATCAGAAACAATAAACTTTAGTCCACCTCATGACAAAGGTGTGTTTCATTAAGGAGATAAAAAGTAGTAACTGCAAAAAGAATGTAAACTTTCTTTTTTTTTAACAAGATCTATGAAGAGATGAAGAAATGTTTGTTCTGAGATTGCAAATTAGGGTAATTATCATTAACTCTCTCAAGTGACACGTCTTTCAAAAATGTGCATAAAATTTATTTCTGGGAATTATTGATAAAATACGAGATAAAAAAAGAGAAACTATAATTTTGTTCTATTTTTTCCAAAATAAGAATTAGTTCAGATTCTATCACCTCACTTGCGCTATTATTCCTGACATGTAGCAGCTTCGTAAACTTGCCGTACTGTAAGTCTCTTTCTAGATTTATTCCTTTACTAAACATTTTATACATTGTAATAATCAGATCCTTTTGTTATACACTACAGTAACTGCACTACATTAGTGTTATTGCCGATTGAAAGTTTGTTCAAAGTACTTTCAACAATAGTTAATTCTTTAAAATATTGTTCATTTGATTCTTACTACGATTGTGGCGGGGTCAGCTTGTGTCTGAAGTTGGCCTATTTGGCATTTCAAATGTTTTAGTATACCATTATTTGACTTGAAATCTTAAATATAAATTTATTAATTACTTAGGATACTAAAATATCATATCAATCTTAAATGATGGATGAGAAGCATCTCAAAAGCCTATCATACATTTTCAATTTCTTGACAATAAAGTTGCCAATGCAGCAATCATCAGGATCACTACATAACTTTGAATACATTACTTTGAGTCATATCTTTAATCTCAGTTACTCCTGCTGAGGATTCTACATTTTATGAAGTAGATAATATAAGAAGCATAGAAGTTTTATTAGCTGAATTAACAACTTTTCAACTGTTCTTATTTTACGTCTAAGACAGAACACTTATTTCTTTTCCCTGCATTTCACTCACACCACATACTAAGGATACTGCTCATAATCATGAACCCAATACCGGCCTTAGTCGTCCTGGCGTCTACTAGTGCGAGATATTGGTAGCGCTCTCTTTATTTCTAACTTTTTTAAGTAAATCTTTTCGCATGCATGAGATACGAAATACTTCTACATCAAACAAATGTACAAATAATATACATAATAAAATGTGAGTGAACAACAATAGCAATTACAAAAGAACACGAAACGCGTCGCTCCCGTGCGGTCGCACAGTCTCGTGCTGGCCAAAAGTCAGCTCTGCATGTAGGCCTACTTATGGCACTTCGACGCGCACGCCCAACACATGTATGAAAAATAGTCTCCAATTGTCCTCTATCTTCTTTTTCGAGTCTCCTATTGACTTAGAGCAGCGCTGCTCAACTAGAATTTTTTTTACGGTCCGCGAGTTATACAACATTTTATGTCAATTTTTTCATCGAACATTGGGGGTACAACTTTGTGTTATAAATCTATGATGTCAGAATTAATATCTGACGTGGTATTTCCCGTGAAAGAAAATTAAAAATTGTGTTTGGAATTACAGCGTCATACATTACAAAATGAAAACTTTTTATTATAATACTAAATATTAAAATTCATTTTAAAAATGAAGTACTCTTTTTATTTCTTCCAGCTTCAAACAATATACGTTTGTTGACGAATATCAAAATATATCGCGTTACAGATAAATCCATATGACCCATTAATTTAATTTGTCGGGCAACATTTTGCCAAACCTTATCCCTATCGATCAAAAGTGTACAGAAAATGGCCTGTGGGCAAAGATAAGTTGGACAGCTTAGAGTCTGTCTAAGGGGGTAAGTTCAGGACTGTCTTAGAGGGTATTTCAATAAAGACTCACTGGGGGACTAGCATCCCCGATACAGTCCTATAAATTATTCTTTTTTTTATAGTTTCTAAAACAAAAAACTTCAAATTGTTTGGCCAGTATCAACTTTTACCAGACGAAGGGCGCAAAATATGAAAAGAAAATCATCCTTGAAAAATCTTCATTGTCGATAAGAGGAATGAAACATTCCCCGATTCGGTCAGAGGTCCCCGTGAAAGACCCCCCTCCCGCTCGTATAAGTAAAAGGTATAACGGGAAGAGGGAAACATTTTGGAAATTGAGTAATTTTTCGGACCCAAAACTTAACACGAAGAATACCTTAAAACGTAAAACCTTAAATCCCAGAAGTCAAGTGGTTAGTCGGAAAATGGATTTGTTTTACCGTCAAGTTGTGTTTTGAATCCAGGTTTTGTGCACTTTATAAATCACTTAAAAGGAATATAACAAAATTGTTGTCAAAATATAATACTGAATTCATGTTCATTAGACTAAAATACACATTAAATTTCAAATCAAATTTATGCAGCTGTATTTCAGCTTTCGACTCATATTGACTCAAAACTATCGTCACGCGTGGAGTAGATGCAATGCGTTTCTCATTGGGGTTTATGTGGTGTGGAAATAATACAATCTCCTGTAGAAAATGTAGGATAAAACATTTCTTGCTTAATGAGTTTCGATTCATGGCACATTTCGATGAAACATCTCATGAGTAATGATTTCACTGTACGAGTAGCACAAAGCAAGATCAAAATGTGCTTTTTTTTATAATTTATTTTGTTCAATTAATAAAACCCCCATCTGAAAACTGAAAAATGGAAAAGTTGTTGCTCAATTGACATCTACGTCAACCCAACAACACCAACGGCGTCGATCCAACATCTCTCCTTCCCAATTCCCTCATCCAAGTCACGGTTATGTGGAAGAGCAGTTCTCATGGCCTGAACCTCGCCGTAAGACATAAAATAATAAATAATATAATAAAACGTCAAATTATATTGTCCATAAGCCTTTGCAGAACTTACTTTCATACATGGGGCATTCCACGTTAAATAAGAACACCCAACCTTTTTTTCTTTCCGATTTAAACGAATTTTCTTATTCTTCCAATGACACTATGAACTTCTGTGGAGTGTCTCTATGAAATATCGTTTCGTTCTTGTTTCAAACTTTCAAACCAAATTTTAATGACTTTTTCTTAAAGAAGTAAAAGTAGTTATTTTCATGACATATATTTTTCTATGGTGAATCGTTTACAGTTTCTAACGCTCTTTCAGATGATGCTATCAATTTTTGAGAATAATAAAAAATTCATAGAAAAAATAACTTCTTTAATTAAACGAAAATTTTGACAAATATGGACACTTTCAATTTTTTAATCTTATCCCTAAAAGCAAAGCTTATTCGATTATCTTTAAAAGAAGACATGATGCATAATGGGATCACAATTGATATTGGTGCTATGAAAATTAACAGCGCGCTCGGCGTATGCACTTGGTCGCGCAGCTTCCTCGTAGTGCGTACGTAGCCGACAGCTTCCTCGTAACCGCAGTTAAATAATTGCCGTCAAATAATTATCAAATTTATTGGCTTTTCACTCATTAGAGCTTACAAAGCTGGTGTCGAGACTGTTTTGTAGTAAGAACTGAATCCTAATAAAGCTATTTGCTTCATGTTTGGCAAGATATTCTTAGTTACTATTGTCTCTACTCCAAGACCCTAAACCGCGTACATGATACACACATTAGCAATCGGTCTGTCCTTGACACAAAATTCTGGGGGCACCAGAATTAACTGGGGTATTACATTTCTATTACCACATTACGATGCTGCGCGGCCAACTGAATTACTCAAGGACCTGCCAGCATAAATTATAAATGATCGATAAATTGAAGGGCTCAGGTGATTGAACACTAGTATTGCAGTGTCGTTAGTCAGCAGTTGCTCTTAGTGACTGGATGCCAGCAAAATGTCGGTATTCAAACCTTCGAAGTCACTTCGCTAGAAAGTGAGAAAGAAGAGACATTAACTCAATATTGATATCTCAACGTAGCATTCACGAACAGGAGGGATCTTTTTTTATCCATTTTAAGCTTCATAAGTACAACTTACTCTGTGATTTCGAAAAATGGAAGTATAAAGACAGATTTCATTGGGTGGAATATACCAATGCCACACAGACATTAGGCCTATGTATTGCGAAAACAACCGATGGGTCGTTGACCAAGTGTAATTATAACAGTTTCACAAGTCTTTGAGTTGTGACCAACTGAAGCGTGAATTTATGAGTAATTCTTCACTGTAATTGTGAATATTTCGTGTTGTTAACGGGAGGAGTGATTAAATTAGTTTTTTTTTCTTTGTAGAGATTTGTGTTATGTATTAGGAGATTTCTTTTGTATCTAAGAATATGGTACATAAAGTACGTGTTGCCGGCTGTAGAGGCGACGATTTTTATGCTCTCCTATAGTTCTCGTGTTTTCATTTCCCGAAGAAGAAAATTTATCAGAAAACAGAAAACAAGCTGTCACACGAAATAATTTAACCATCAATTAAACCACTAAGGTAAGAAATCACAGACCTTGTTCGGTTACAGAATGAAGATTCAACACAAAATATTGCAAATAACTTTAACATTTAATAAACTTATTTCCCTCAGAGGCGCTGGGCTAAGTTTTATTTCATTTTTAATAGTTCATGTAGCAATGCGCAATGAAGTTGAGAGAAAAACTATGCTGAAAAGAAAATGTAGTCATTGTAGTAAATGCACTCATTCTTGAGTTCTTTTTGTTATTTACAAAAGATAAACTGGACTATTAAGGTAGTTTGTGTTGACAAATGATACTTGGAAATAAATGAGTACATGAAATGATATGCACTTAAATGTATTACCTATTTTGTGTATTACCTATTCATTTATTCATGTGTTATTTATGTTAATTCATGTGTCATGTCCATTAATATTAATTAATGGACAGCATTATTTATAAATGTTTATTCCGAGCCTTTCTAAAGAGGTTTCGGGTTTTCAAATACCCTCGACGTTGAAAAATCCACTGAGAATATTTAATTACGAAATTTACATTGGAATATCATAAGTGGGATGATATTTAATTTAATGTCACCGAATGTGCTTATGTCAGTTACGAATCCAGCAATAATCATGCCATGACGCCCTAACTGTTAATTTTTTATACCACGTTTTTTTAAAGAAACATAATGAGAAATTATTTGTTTCACCTGCAATAATTTTGCTCCTATTAAGTTATAGTAAAATTTCGAACCACAGAAGTAATAACTGTGCGTGTACTCAGCAGTATGCACAGGTTGACTCTTGTATGATCATGATCTTGGAAGGAGCAATAGCGGGTACAAAGGTCTCTCTTCTCCCATGAAACACACCCATGCACGCACGCACGCACACGCGCGCGCGCACGCACACACACACACACACACACACACACACACACACATGAACGTGAGATTTCGAAGTTGTGTTTTCTAAGTGTGATGAATGAGGGAATGCTTTTCAGGTGTGAGGATACCGGGAAAATAGGATACTTCGTGTTAATCACCGAACTGGGGTGGTTGGATGAAATCCAATCACAACTCTTTTTTTTCTTCCGTTCCCCTTGACAGCCTTTCGCGTTGGAAGCTATCTATTTGCCAGTAATGCCCTCTTACCTCTCCCACCTACCCCTGGCACCTTGAAGGACTAGGGGCACACATCACGCTTGATCAAAACACGTCCTAACATAGTGTGTTTAGTTTTGTGAAGTTATATTTCATTTTGTATCTTTACATTCTACACATTATACACATTAGATGAGAATAATGATTAAGGTAGTTTATTTTTATGATAACCCCAATATCCTTTAAATAAAACAATACGCCAAAAGAAAAATGTCACGACTCCGCCGAAACAAAATATAAGGCACTACTGAAATTTTTGTTGTCACTGACTAACAAACATTTTTCTAAAAGCTACTTTTTGTTTATCGAGGACACCTAAAACGTGCATTTCCGACAAATTATCGCAATCGATCTGTCACCTATTATAATACTTTCTTTATACTAGTTCGCACAAGGGAAAGAAAAATCTAGTAATATTAGGAAGGCCCTACTTCAAAACATTATTTGCAGTCACTCTTTTCTTTCTCTCAGTTAATTGCACCAGAGCACAATTAAGTACATATATAGTATAAAGTTGTTAATGTTTTTTTAATTACTTACACAGTAATAATTCAATGAAAAGATGTTTATTGTTTATCAGGAAAACTGGCCTTGAAAAATATTTCACATTTCCCTATTTCAAGAAGATTGCTGATCTTTTGTAATAAAGCTGATCTAATGAATCCACAAGCATTGTAAATCTCTTTATATGCTTTATAAAATGCACCAATGAAGTGATAGAAAATAATTTGAAATATAAGAAATATGTCTCATTTTACTTTCTCAGAATATGTTTTGAGGTGATGTTGAATGAAATGTTGTGACAGAAGGATAGAAATATTGACAGTTTATAACCTCATAAGATTGGTTTGAATATTATTACTAGGATAAAACTGAATTGTTTCATGGGAAGGGAAAGAATAAAAACCAATGCCATTTGTTTACATCATAAATTTTCTTTGTCTAGTTTATAGAATATGCATGCATTGATACCACAATCTCTATTAATCAAATAAGATAATTATACATTTTCTATTTAATGCATTCTATGTCAAAGACATATTCATAAAAGGATTAAAAGCACATACATAATGACATGACAGCAGTTTTGCTCAATGCATTAAAAAAGTCAGCCAGCAAAATGCAAGAAATATATGGACAAACTGAAAAATTAATAAAAATTCACATTGATTAGCAATAAAGCTAGTGAGTAAGTGAGTTATAATCAAATAGTAAATACACCTAAAGTGTAACTGAGACACACTTAATTCATAAATGGCCAAAAACTGAAATATCTTTTATCAGTTAGTCCATAGTTGTACACCACTTGAATAAAATGTTAGCATGTCATTATATGCTCATAAGCTATTACTATTGAGATTATGAGAGCAAGAAAGCATCGCACTTCTATCAATCTATCAATACAGTTTGTGTACTTAACTAAAAAATAGTTCAACATATCTTCATTATTCTATGATATTAGTAAATTATAACTATCTAGTATATAACTAAAATATGCAAAGGTAAAAATCATGCAACATAACCAAGTGATAGGAACTAATCAAAGAAAATCACTAACAGAAAACAAAAAAGACTACATAATGATATACATGGTGAAATATAAAATAGAAGCACCTCTAAACAGCCAAGAGATAGAGAGAGACACAGGGCCAATGTTAACATAGCAACCAACACAAGGTGAAGTGATGCTAGTGAACACATCATTCTGCTGAGAAGTGCAAAGCCCAAGTATTGGTATGCACATATATTCGTTTGAAATATTAGTATTAAAAAAAAGTAACAAATGTAAACAAATATCTTTGAAGTGTCCCTGTGCCCAAACATGCCATCACATCTAAGTGATAGTGTTCTTCACAGGTTGTAAGAAATGAAGAATTAATTGATATAAATTGGGGAAGCATTATGGTCCACACATTTATTAAATAGAAAATATTGCAATAAAATGGCATATGTACAAAGCTGAAGAATAGAGACATTTGGAATTATAACGTACTTGTCCACCATCAATGCATACAAAATGATCCATTCATTTTGTGTAAACAATTTATTCTCCTTAATTTTCATTAAAATTAGCTAAAAATATGTTACCAATGTCCTATGAGTAATGTCACTTAAGTACAAAAGTGCTGTTAATGTAGCGAAAGTAATTGCTTCTCTAATTTGAATTATATAAGAATGTACCTCTGCAATGAAGTGATTAAACATGTTTTCTTTATTAACAGCATATGCTTGATAATGATTTAATGAATCATTATTTCAAAGCTTTTTTAGTGTATGAATTATGGTAAAATGGCATTGGATTATTAATTACATATGTACAAATTCTCCACCCTATGTTGGCTGCAGGAACTAGAGTGAGCCAATAGGTTCATTCAGGCAGTGCTTAGGTTTATCACATTGATTTATGTACAAGTAGATGGGAAGAGAGTACATTTCAGGTAGGGAAAACGGAGAATTACTTGAAAAAAAATACAAAGTTCACAAAATTTGCTGCTTTTTTTCTAATTCCTTGCTATTTGTGAAACATTTTTATTCTCAGTGATAAACTAAGACAGTTGAAATAAAAGAAAAATTGTCAATAGAACCAATATTTTTGATTTACACATGAATAATCAAAAAAGAATAAAAAATAAGTGAACTGTGATATAAGGTTTTGGAAATTGAACTCATATGCAAACAGTTCCAGTAATTAAATTCTTAAATTTTGTCTTTACAATTTGAACTATTACCATCCCATTAATACATGTCAGATATTAAATAAATTAAAGAATGTATGTTCTGTAACAGATATTAAACATAAATTAGTTGAATACAGTATTTTAAATTATTTTTGAGATTGATCAGTTCATTTAAAGATATACTTTACTTCTAGAACATAGAAGGTACTCAATTTTCTTTTTACAATTGTTACAGTTCATGAGTGCAAGATAAATTAATGGAGTCATAAATTAGTAAAATAATGGCTTATTCTTAGTATTTTAGGATTATTCTTGTTTCTACCATATGTCATTACTATGAATTTTACATACTTTAACATAGACTATACCATTTTTTTTCATTAACTGTGAATTTTTTAGAACTAAGGCAGCAAATTTTAGAAACTGTTCAATTTTTTTAAAGTATTAAAGGATTTTGTATGGCTTCACGGTCCTAGATTTGTTATAAAATTTATATTTTATAGCAAGGATGAGAAGATGGCATACCATGATTTTCACTGATAAATGATGTATATACTGCATTAAAATTATACTTTCAAAGTGAATTACACAAATTCGAAATACTTAATTATCCCTAGCCAAATAGTATTTTCCACTAACAGTTCAAACACATATTAATTTTTCATTAATTGTGAGGTCATGAAAGATTATTTAAAGATAAATCCTTCATAACACAAAATTGTATTCAAAATATTTCATACTAGGGAATCACTTAAATTTTGTGCAATGTTATCACAATAATTTCATATTTATTATGTTTTCGTAATTCATGTATCAAAAACTACCAAGGAACCAAAAAATAAATTGATCTCTCGTATTTTTAGAAAAAGCGTTGTATGCTCCACTTCTCCCTGCACTAATCAACACTTCAATGCAAAAATTACTTTTTTGTTCTTTTTCTTGTTTTAATATGAACCATGGCTCATCATTCAGTTTGAAATTAATTGTAATTTTACTTTATGGTATTTGTAAGAACAATGTGACCATATTGCTAGAAATTAGCAAAATTTAATGGTAATTAAGCTAAAATAATTATGAAGAGCGCGCAGTTTGTACAATTAAAGATATCAAACAGGTGAGCGAGTAAGCAAATACTTCCGCGACTCTGCTAGCCTTAAAGAAACAATGGAATGCTATCGCAGAACCACTGGTCTTAAAGGTGTTACACGCCGTTTTTTTCAAGCTGCTACACGCGGCACCGGAGTTCGAACTCAAGGGATTGTACAAACGTCACGCCAATCCATAATTCAATTTCATGTAGGCCATCTAAAATATTCTTTGTGTTGTAAAGCTCTGTTCTCTCTCTCAGACCCGTCCTGAAGGTCGATACGGCTGCTGGTGTCCTATTAGGCCAATAGGAGTTCAAAATACTCGTCAAGAGAATTATATGAAAACAAAAATATTTTAAAGTAGGCATCGGCAAGAACGAAAGCTAAGAGCTTGAATTGAGGCCGCTGCAGCACGAGAGGTGAAAGGGAAAGCCAAGTATCGCGTGCCGATAAGCTATTAAGCCGCCACATAAACCTGCATTCCATCTCAATCCCCTGCTCACTTAAATCCACAGCTTCCTTACATATCTCATGTTGGATGTATTTTAATCTCTGAGTATGCGGCATTCATCAATTCACTCCGAATGTGAAACTGGAAGGACTACGCCTAAGAAGAAAAATCTGTGTCCTCTCTCCAGCACCCAACCCGGAAAATAATTGGTGAACAAAATCATTACACAAGCATTCGATGGAAATAATATTCGTCAATATTTCTCCTGAATATAGATAGAATTTAATATAATATCAAAACGCTGTCTGTACGTTTTATTTTAAACGAAATTAAAAGAAAGGTGATTACTAATAAACCTTTCCTGTCTCAAAAAAAAAAAGAAAAAAAGAAAAGAGGAACAACAAAAACCCAGAGGTAAAACCTATAATATTGGTCAAGCACGCGAGCTCCCTCTGCGCCAACGGTTGGGAATTAAAAAATACGTGCGAAATTAACAAGATGGCGACAAAGCGGTAAGTGCACAGGAAGCAAGAGGTGTGACGCGCCGGACGTCTTCAAGCTCTTTGCTGTCGCCCATCATTCCGCAGCCCCGCTTGGCTTGCGCAATAGCACTGCGTGGGAAGTGTAACGAGGTCATTCAATTATTTTTTCAACAGCACTGCGAGGATACGAAAGTCCACTGCCGACATTGCCTCGACCGCCTCCCGTGCATTCTGCCGGAGACCTGCACTTCAAGGAGAGTTCCAATTTATAGTTGCTTCGACGCTAACCATTTCACAGAAATAAAAACCCTCAAAAGGTGATCATATAAAAACGTACAAAACTATTTTACAATATGGTATGTTCTTCGGCCAATCACACGCCATATTCCGTTCAAGAGATAAGATTCTTACAACAAATTGTTAATGAAAAATAAGGTTCATGTCAGAAGAATACACCCAAAGTCGTGGAAACTAAGAAGCGATTTGAAAATTTGAGAGTATTTAATAATGAACTTTTCTCATAACATTCATCAAGTTAGTTTCATCGCACGCATTTTGAGAAAGCGTTTCATACTTTTCCTGGAATATTTTACATGAACACTGAGAGGTAATTATAAATTGATTTTGTTGATACTGAAATAAATGCAAGGGTTACTTCATATTAGAGTTGTATTCTGCATTTTCTAATACTGCGAAGAATTGAGCAAAAATGGTTTCCTAAAATTCAAGCCTCTAATGGTTCGATCCAATCTGGTTTAAAAACTAATATTTACATCACAAGCAGAAGGAAAAGAGGATTCTGCGAATATGCTGACACCACTTCTCTTTTTCTCAGATATTGCAGGGTGAGGACGAATGCAGTTAAGGATGACGGTCTCGACAACTAGCAGCCGTCAGACTTTCGCACATCCCGCGTACTTTGCACAAGCCAGGTAATTTAGTTTTGTGTTGTTTAGCAATGCTTTCATCACGAGAGAAGATAGAACAGAGTTTTGGGCCTACCGTTTCGCCTACCTTCTTCTCCCACTGGAGCACGTAGGGCACTGGGTGGTCGCTGGGAAATTCCACATGGCAGTTGAACACCACCGACTCACCCAGGATAGCGGTGATGTGGACCGCATCGTGGTAACACAAGCCTGCAACATATTCTTTCTCTTAGTAAATTCTTTCTTCAAACGTGATAGTAAATATATTTCCACCTAACAACGTAGAGATTAATTAAGTCAATGCATATATATATATATATATATATATATATATATATATATATATATATATATATATATANTTTTCTTCTCAACGCGCCAATGTTTCAGCCAGCTTTGTTTTGGCCTTCGTCAGAGAAGAAAGTGTAGTTCATGAAATTCATTAATTTAATTAATTACATTTTAATTATGAGTATTATTAATCAAATGAATTATTATTAATGAACTATTAATTATGAAATTCATTAATTTAATTCATGAATTTAGCATTTGAAGATAAAACTGACTCCTGAACACAATACCAACTCCTTATAAGTAATCATCCACATTTGGTAAATAATTAGTCTAAGTTGTATCTTCAAAATCTGGAGAAAAGCCTCCAAGTCCTCTTCCTCTCGCGTCTACGTCGCTTCCTTCATCACCACAATTCACTCCCTACAATCACAATTAGGTGTTTTAGGCGATTTAACACAAATAATAAGGGTAAATCGGATACTAACATAAAAACTTCATATGCTTCAGTGTTAGTTTCAAGCCTAAAAGAATTCGTGAAGCCAAAGAATCATGAATTTGTTTATGAAAAGTGAGCATTCAAGAGTTTAAAATTTCATGGGAATTTTTCGGTGCATGATCAACAATTAAATTCCCCAGAACGCCAGTAATAAATAAGGATAGTCAAATTGAGTGTATGTACATGAATTTCAAAGGTTTGCATTTTAATTCGCATTTCCATGTACATACACGCTAATATAAACATAATCCACCACCTCTATAATTTTTGTGTTCTTGCCCATGAACATTTTGACTAAAAGTAAGAAAGGCATCCCGTGAAATTTACGCAGCTTACAGAATACTTTGTCTAAATTAACATTGCGTTAATTTTTATTTTAAAACATTTCATTCATGCCGCCAATATACTATTTATTCCAGTATGAAAATTTCCGTATTTCTGATGAGAGATTAAAAAAATAAACAGCATATAAAGTTTCTGGTACATCATAAATAAGACATGACATTTTAATGAAGGTTGAACTTAAATTAAGATATGGACGACAAAAAAATCGCAATGAAAAAGTTTTTTATTATAGAATGAATTAACAATTGGAATCAAACATGACACTAACATGTGGGGGAACTGAACAGTAAGTGACCGATTTAGAATGAATTACACGTAAAATTACATTTAACTACATTCATATAATAATCAAACAATATCTCAAGAGCTCATTTTCCTCACAGAAAAAAGATACGAGCTGTATATTCATCTGTTTTGATCTATGTGTACTGCGTCTAACTTTACTCTTAATATGATTTGAAAAAGTTGGAGATGGTCACTTATTGATACATTAGTGGGCGACCCGTGGCGTAGTGCCTAGCGTACTCGCCTTCAAACCCTGTCCGATCCAAGTAGAATTCGCGGTGGACGAAGCGGTGTTCGCGGCAGGTTTTCTCGGGGTACTCCCGTTTCCCTTGCCATTCATTTCACCACAAATTTCACTCATAATCATCTCACCTCATCTCCATGCTATCCTTGTCATTACATTCACACGCGCGGTCACCTTGGTTCCAGAAAGCGACACCTTGGTAGAGCGCGCGGTAAAAACGGCGATGGGACACTGCCTTGTGCAGTCTTCCCATCAAAAAATGCCGAACGAATACATTCATACTGATACATTCACCTTACGTCTGAACTGCTCTGCTCTTAAAAGTTGATAATTTATCTATTACACACATAACGCTGTTTTACTTCTGAAACACGACAACTGGAGGAACATTTTAGCCTTAAGTAGTGTAGTGTATAAATGTATATGTTACATGTATACTAATTGTTCATCACTAGCTTTTGTAGGTCTTAGAGTTATTATCAAATATACAATTAGAGAAAATACCACGAAGGAACAAACACCATAGTGGATAAAATGATAAATGAAATTTGATTCTACCGTTTGGCAGTAGAATTGAAAACTGTACCTTTATTTCAATATTTTTTAAAAGCAGACGGTAAATGAATTCCTCTGCACATAACAGCAGAAATATTCAGATAATTATTTTTGGCTGGATACAAGACATAAAATTAAGACAGCACTTTCCTATTAATGCTAACAAAAACTTTTCTTATGACAGTGATATCGTAGATTTTGATGAAGGACAAAAATCTGCTTTGAAGACCTGTAAAACTTTAAAGCAGCGAACTTTCCCTTCCATTTTAAAATAACACTTCATTTGTATATAAATACAAGCATTTAAGATTTTCTTGACTTCACTGATATTTTAACTTCTTAAAATTTTCATTAATTTGTATATAATTCTCAATATAAATAAATTGATAAGAAAATATCACACGCAAAATTTGTGTAATCATGATATATGTTCAATTTTTTACTCCAAATTATGGCTTGATATTGTAAATTCTTCACACTATTTCTATACATCTATACTGATACACTATATACAATTATATTAGCCTTAATATTGTCTTAATTTCAAAAGGAAACAAAAATTCCAATGCTGAGTGCCCGGCAAGCGCGCATCCTAACTGCATCACACGATCATCATGCACGCCGTAATACTCATGTTCACGGCGGGTTGCATAACGAATAGGCGAAAGAGATTCCCAGGATTTGAAACACATGTTGACCGTTGCATGTTTTGACAAAAGAAGTGGATTCGGACATTATATGAATTCAAAGAAGCCTCCTTCTTCTTTGCATGTCTCTCTTTGCCATATGCATTGGGACATGAATACTCATAAAATAACATCTAACGATGGTAGGTTTTTATGATCGCGTGCACTTCGCTGACGCCCATATGATGGGCATTGGAAAATGATGAATGATGATAGAGTGATTGACTCAAGAGTATGAGGGATAAAATCTCACCCATAAAAACGGGATTTGAACCTGAAACCTCTGGCTCAGTGCCTCGCGTCCATTTTACATAAACCAGAAAGTTGGCTCGGATTACTTAAACGAGAAAAGAACTAAGGCCCAATTTCACCAAATGTAGACTAATCGCGATTTCCGTAAACTCGATTCGGAAAATGGAATCGCGATTACGGTTTGTGCATTTCACCAAGCAAATCTAATCATCGATTATGTTGATCGATGTTTTTGACGAATTCTCTAGGTTGGTAGTAATTTTACAATGCATTGTGGGTAATTTGAAGACAAATGAAGCGAGAAAGAAGCGAGAACGTCAACAACAATTTATTACAGGTAAGTTTCATTTGTTGTTTTNAAATGTAGACTAATCGCGATTTCCGTAAACTCGATTCGGAAAATGGAATCGCGATTTCGGTTTGTGCATTTCACCAAGCAAATCTAATCGTCGATTATGTTAATCGATGTTTTTGACGAATTCTCTAGGTTGGTAGTAATTTTACAATGCATTGTGGGTAATTTGAAGACAAATGAAGCGAGAAAGAAGCGAGAACGTCAACAACAATTTATTACAGGTAAGTTTCATTTGTTGTTTTTTCTAGTGTTGTTTATTTTTGAGTTTATTCATCAACTTGATGTTTCTTTTAGGAGGAGGGCCCTCAATGAAAAGTGCATATGATCCCATTTTGGAGAGGGTGAAGGTGTTGTTGGGAAGTGGTGCAGTAGGATACTGCAATGTTTTTGATGCAGATGGTTATGACCAAGGTCAGATATGACGTATATAATTATGTAGTAATTGGTTAGATATAATTATTGGAAAGCAGAAACTAAATGTTGTCATATTTGTTTTTCCTTAGATCGTGAGGAAGCAGGACCCTCATCTAGACCGGATGTTGTGTCCACTTTTGATGTCCCAGTCTCTCAGGTACAGTGAGATTATTTATGCATGAAAAAGTGATTTGAGAACAATATTTACAGTTGTTAACACTTTACTGCCACAAGAATGAATAATCCAGGAAAATAATGCAAGAATTTATGCATG
>NNCF01127332.1:327009-443600 GCA_002313205.1 Laupala kohalensis
AATTAGATAATAAAACTTCAATATCATTATTTTGCATATAAAAACAAATCAAACATTGCTTCCTTGTGTTCAAGCAGTAATCGAAAATATAAATTAATCACTGATATCTTGAGGTTGTATGTACGTAAACGAGGTGAAAATTGAACTTACTTGTCTGATGGAAACTCTAATTGGTTTTCAATTTCATCCAGAACATTCAGGGCTGATGTCTTGGACAGGCGAAATCGCGAAACGAAATCTACCTCGTCCAACTCATCAAAATAATTGGATCTCTCTCGAATCCAACGTGGACGCCTTTGTGGCTCCTCAAATATAAGGTCTTCCACCGTTTCATCCAAACCGTAGCAGAACATTGCGACAAGCAAAGACAAATATAGAGAAAAGAAAAATTTCAGCACACGAACCTAACCAACAAACCGACAAGCACGAGGGAAGTACACAAACAATATGGCTGACAAATTTCGAGCAGTGCTGGAGAAAATCGCGATTTGTGCTGGTAATCGAAGGGTCCCCGAGCGTTTAAGAGTAGATCGCGATTTACGTGTAAATCGAAGTTGGTGAAACGCGCATTTCGATAATCGCGATTTACAACAGAGAACATCTCGTTTAAGGTATTAAACGAACGTGGTGAAATTGGGCCTAAAAGACGAAAAGTACACAGTTTACTAGCAGCATTGTACAGTGAAATGGAGAAGTTGTCACACGCCAAATGGAACTACGACGATGGCTAGTCAGTTAGGACGAGAGTTAACATTTCTTTCCCCTCTATTAATGTCAATTTCAAAATCATCCTCGTATAGTGTATCAAAATCTGGGCGACCAAACAACTCTAGAATGAAAATTTCAAACGTAACTTTATCATTCATTCGGTTAATTTGAATTGTCAATACTGCTCATACCATTTTCTGGTAATTATTCCATCAGCGAGCTCAAAGAGATAATTCGGTTACCTATTCTTTGTAATTTACAAAAAACAATCGTTCGTAATAACATTCAAAAACGATTCTTCTCGGAAATGATACCAGGCCAGATCTTCTTTTTCGTCCCAAAACTTATTATCTGTGAAATTCATCAAAATCGCTAACATCGTTCTCGAGAAAGGGAATGGTACATTAGATGCTATTTTTACACTCTTGAAGAAATACAGCAGTTATTTGAATTTAGAATTGAATGTGTACCTTATATCCAAAAAGTAGATGCACACAATTAAATCCAATATTGACTCTACCTCATTTTACACAGAACACTTAGAGGACTTGCTTGCCTTAAGGAAGGATCAGCAACCTGGCGAAAGTTTTTGAGTATCCTGAATTTGCTTCAACGAAAGAATAAACTATCATATATCAACTCGTCCAATAAAATTTGGGACTTGTGGGGCTAATATTTGAATAAAACTATCTAGAAGTTGTACAGACTGTTAAGGGTAAAGCCTCTAAAGGAACGATTTTTGAATAAATTTTGATGTAATTTCTAATGGAATTGACATAAAAATCTGTCATACGTGTCACAAATTTAATAAAGAATAGAACTTTTCTTTAATTTTCATTCGATTTCATCCCAGTTTCCCGACTGTATAGTCATTACCTGGGTCTATTATCTTTTCATTTTAACTTTCTCTTCCTTTTCCTCTTTTATTTTATGTACTTTTTGTCTCTCTTCTTTTATTTCTTTATTTTTCTATTCTATTTCCTTCATTCTTTCCCCACTTTATTAAAGCAGCTGTTCCAATTTAGCCATAAGTATTGTCCCAATTGTGTGTCCATCCCCACCACGAGGAGTTATGGAACGTATCTTTATCTAGCTTTATATGCTTTTCGCATGCTAAGCATCTTCATTACGTATTCCTCGAATTCTTCGTATACTTCTTTTGTCTCGATGTACTTCGTCTTATTTTTAATTTTAAATACACCTTACAGGGCAATTGAAAAAGTAATTCAATAAAAACTGTAACAAAACGAAGTGAAATTGGAATCTGGCAACCATTGTTATTCAGTAACCAGCAGTTAGTATTCAACTGGAGGCTACGATAGACATACTAAAGACAATTTTTCAAATAGTGTTTCAATTTGTACGGTATAATTAATGATTCACAGCTTTTAAGACACCATAATTTATGAATTTCTATTATAATTGGTATTTTGTGTATAAACAGAATGGATAGTAGGACTGAAAGTTTCCTAAATGGCTTTGTGCTTGACTGTCACCTGGCACACTCATACTACTTGAAACTTTGTAACACACGGTTAGGCCTCGATCATGACCAAAACTGAAAAATGAACAAATTTTCGCTTGCCAAATAGGAATCGACCAACTGTTCCTACTCTTGTCGGCCAGTGCTTTAACCGATTTATTACAGTGCACAAAACGTTGTAATGTTCACCGCAATAAATAGAAGCTATCATATGAATAATTTTTGTACGATTTGCAATAATATAACGATATACTTATCATAACGATAACATATATACTTAATATACGAATACATACTTAATATAATGATAACACCAGCCCATCCAGCCCATTAAGTCACACCCTTTTTATATATTTTTTTTTAATTTTTGCTCAAGATTTCCTATTTTGTATTTATTACGTTACATTTTTTTCTATTAACTCTGCAAACACCCCCAAATTTTATCGTTATTTATTTACAGTGATTGTACTATTATCTGACTGGTCTTTTTACAGATGCCTATCAAATTTTTATTTTCAATACATTAGAGAGAGGTTTACTAACTCATAAATGTAGTGTGATATAGGTATATAAACAGTATGTATAATATACGTAGTATATGTAGTATGTTTCCCGCTGCGTCTATAACGCGATATTCTCAGAAAATACAGAACGGATTCTATTCCACCAATGGATTGAGTGTTTCACGAGTAAGGTTTAGGTGTACAATGTGAGGATATTTCTTGAAAATTCACCAACCTATGACGATGAATTATGATGAAGTCAAAAGAAACTCAACCTTTGGACTGCGTTGGAGGTATGAGTACGGGAAGTTGTAAAAAATTGAGGAAAAGTTTGATGCGAATTCACACCTTTTGAAAACATATTTTCAAAATTTTGTCTATAACCCTTCTCAAGTTTGAACTAAGTTGAAATCTGACAATTATTTACTACTACTCCTAGTTAATATAAATATTTATGCCGTATTTTCAGAGAGAATGCTTCATGAATCTTGGTAACATATTTTGGGAATAAGATACTCAGGAAAAGGGGATAAACCACTAACGTACAGAGCAAGATTTACCAAAGAGAGAATGCGAACTACTTAGTAACTAAAATTCTAGCAGAACTTTCGTGTCTGTTCATAAGGGTTTATATCATAAGTTAATTGTAATCATTACGGAATTTGTTGCAGATTTCATGCCTAACTCTCAGAAAATTTAATATCAGTTTAAAATTTTACGCTGAGTTACAATAAGCTTATTTAGTGGCTTACATATACCGATACAAATTTACTTTCTTTGCATTATAACTAGGGGGTCGGTCTGGGGCTTATAGCATTGACCTCGTGACCACAAGGTCCGTGGTTCGAGTTCCCTTAGGGGAATTTAAAAAAAATACATTATTGACAACATGACTGACTTTCTTTACCTGTTACCTAGGGATGTTTCTTGGGAAATGTAGAAAACTAAGATAATTTCACCACGATTTCCTTTCGTCCGAATTTGTTCAGATATATTCGTCAAAATTCCCACTTTCTTTCACTCAGTACACAGGATATCTAGTATCTACCAAATTTCAAAGCTGTAACTTATCGTAAAGTGGACTAAAAATGACACAATCGGTTCGATGCGGCGACAGCTAGATATAATTTTATCGGGTTAAGACTAGATATACTCGTATGTGAAAAAATTTGTCACAACCTTGTTTAGGCACCGTATTCATGAGTAGGTCGTAAGGCACCATAATTATTATGAATGCGCCTTGAGGAGACTGTTTTCAGAAATATTTTTTAAATCTAAAAAATTCACGTCATATCCCTCAAAGTTTCACTGTACTTCTGTAGGGAGTGAGTGCTTTAGTCCATCTAATACAGAAGTAAGAAGCAGTTCGTAAACCAACGTTCTTAATAGTCTGTCGAACAAAAGTTTGTAAAATTATATTGCCTGTCCATTAACTTGACACAGTCGTTCAAACAACTGATAAATAGAAACAATCAAGAAGTATGTTTCATCAGAAATGAGACGAGAGCACATGAAAGAAATACGAGCTCCATAACTTCCTACCCTGTATTTACTATAGGTTAACGTGAAACCAAGTTACACTTGAATAATTTGCTTTAGTGAAGAGGTAAAATCATGAAATGATCAAACTATAAACATTTGTTAATGAACTATCGTTCATTAGACCTAAAAAGTTCGATTTTTTCGATCAATTTGAATAAGGCGAGTTTGAATTATAGTCTCATCCCTTTCATGAATTGAAGAACTTAAAAAACAGTTGGTGGAAAAAGATATTAGTTACTGTGGACTTGTAATGGTGTTTGATGAATGGATAAACCCAGTCAGAATTACACAAATGTATTATTATTCTTACATAAAAAGTTAACACTCATTTAAAAAAATGTTTGATACAAAATATCTCTTGACAGAGACAAAATACAAATAGCTCAAAGGAAAAGAGATTTCTTCTAAGAGAAAGGAGAGTGAACGCACGTGTGTACGATGGTTTAATCCATCCCAGGTTGTTTTGATAATGATTAAATGACAGTACAAGGATAATTACGGCTTGTAATATGTTCTCAAGTTATGCATGTCATAGTTTCCAGTCGGTTATATGAGTGCTACTAATGAATGTTCTCAAAAAGGCCCTGGTATTAATGACTATCATCTACCACGGAACTCCAATATTTACTCAAGTAAAGATGGTCGTTTTGTGGCCATTCGATATTACTGAAGGACAAATGACGCTCGTTAAGTGGACATGATAACTTATGATCTCGAAGGTCGTTTGATTAATTCAAATTTCTATTTCTCCTCAGAAGACACTATCTTTCAAGTTTCAAGGATAATGATATTCAAAACCGAGCATAAGAATTATGGTATTTTTTTAAAAAATTCATTTTATTTCTGTTTTACACTAAACGGCACACAGATAAAAATGTGGCGAAGTAAACAGACGACATTACTGCCGTCCACGCTGAGTTTAATTCAGTCTATTAAGATCGTAACTTCATTGAACAACGTTAGGACACTTAACTGCTGATAAATGACAGAAAGATCCCGACCGTTGGTAGTTGCAGCGTGGAACATCAACGAACTAACTAACTACAGCGACAAACAATTAATGAAAATTTATCAACGACCACAAAATTGACGTATTATTGCTCCAAGAGACTCACCTGAGACCCACAACAAACTTCAAACTCCCAGAAATCACGATATACAGAAATGACAGGTCATTACCGAATCCCACTAACAGACAATGGCGTGGAACTGCTATTGCGGTGAAAAATTCGCTTCCGCACCGACAATTAAACTCCACAAATGACTTACCTACAAGCGACTTTGGTGGTCGTAGGGACGCAGTATGGTGAAACAGTGCTCGGCTTGTGCTACCAGAGACCGAAGAAAACACTACTCGACGCTGACATAAAAATCCTGACGACGTTAGGGAAACAGTATACATTGGCGGGTTACTTTAACGCCAAGAACACTGACGGGATGCATAGCGACAAATAGCAACGGTCGAAAGTTGAAAACATTTTTATACGAAAATACTATGACTAAATTAACTCCCCCCCCCCCAACACTCGAACATGATACCCAAAAGGAATAAAACACGGACCCGACATTCGAGACACACTTCTCGTCGACAACGCTAAAACCAGAACCGCACGGTCTAAGTAACCACTACCCCATTGTGTTCACATTAGGAACCATCAAATAGACGTTGCCTCCCTACTCCCCCACACGGATCATAGACTGGACCACAGTAAAAGAAAAGTTGTCTGACACAACACCATTAACGCCAACCAATATAGTGGAAACTCCACACGACATTGACAACGAAGTAACAAAACAAACAAATATAAGCAATACAATTATCAAAGAATGCACTCTAATTAAAGCTCATACCACACAGACAGGTGCAACAAGACTGCCACTGGACAGACGAGATGCAATAAGACGCGAACGTAAATCACGCCTCCTCTGGTAGCGATATCGTTCCCCCTCCTCCCCCTCCTCCTCCTCCTCCGACAACTAGAACAAGAAGAAGCCGAAGTGCGGTCGAAACTAGCAGACTACTACTCATCACAACGGGAAATTAGATTATAGATAGAAAAATTAGCGGACGAAAAACCTGCTAAAGTATTCTACAAACTACAGCGACCGCTAATAACTGAACTCAAGACTGCCACAGCAATTTGAAACCCGACAAATAACGGCAACTATCTTTACGACAATGTACAAAAAGCAGAAGCGTTCACCGATGTATTACTACTAACCACTTAGATTACTTGAAAACTATGCACTGAAACTAGTAACCTGGCCACCGCTAACGACTAACCTAAACAGACTCCGAAAGGACCTGAAATTAGAAGATATACGAGACAGTCTAAAAAGAGTATAGTTAGAAATGTCAGATGCGACCGCCGATACCACAGGTCTGAAAAAATTTTCCAGCTGCATGGGATATTTTTGCTGAATTATGTGTTTTAAAGGTCGCAGGTTCTAAAAATGACTTCCATAACATCTCACGACGTATATGATTTTTGCAAAATAAAAACAAATTTTTGATAAATATAATTTATTACAATGATTAAATTTTCTTGCAACGAATCAAAAAATTGTTTCTGATTTTTTCAGGTAAAAGTTTTTCGTGTCCCTTTGATGCGTCTCCGAACTCGTTTCCGATTTTCTTCTCAAGTTTCTCAATTGAGCATCAAACAGTAGTTAGCTAACATATTGACATCCCATCTTCCATGGTAACGGCTCTTGATATCACGGACATCCTGGTGAAATCTTTTACCCTGTTCTTCACTGTAGTCTTCCAATTTTTTAGGAAAATAGTCAATATGGGTGTGTAAGAAATGAACTTTTAAGCTCATCTTGCATTATTGAGCTTCATACGTTACCAGCAGTCGTTGTACAATGGTTTTGTATCCAGGGTCCTTAGAACTCCCCAAAAACCTGTGCACTACTTTCTCGAAAGAGTCCCATGTTTCTTTTTCCTTTTCTCCCAGTGTTCCCAAAAAGAGGGGAACAAATAAAAGTTTTCTTATGTCGGGGACAGTGAAAACTCCCTCTTTTAACTTGGTTTCAGACAGTTTTGGGAACGTAAAACACAGATGTCTGAAACAATCCCCATCAGTTGGCAGTGATTTGACAAACTGCTTTATAAGCCCCAATTTAATATGAAGAGGTGGTAATAAAAAAAATTCTGGCGGAACCAAGGTCGTATTGATGATGTTCTTCTCGCCGGGGGTTAAACTGTCTCGTGGTGGCCACTCAGTTTTTATTGAGTGCAGCTGTGTGGCTACTATTCCATAAACAAAGCAAGGATATTTTGTATAACCTCCCTGCTGACTCAACAACATGGTTAGTATTTTTTAATCTCCACAAATCATCCACTGATGCTCTTGATACTTGATTTTCTCAAGAATCGTACCCAAGTCATTATAGTTTTCTCCCATATGAACTGAGTGTCCCACAGGAAGAGATGCAAATATATTTCTATGATTCACCAAGACTGTTTTGAAGCTAGTTTTCGAAGAATCAATGAATATGCGCCAATCTTACCAATCATATTCTATTTCAAAGCACTTCATGGGCCCATGGACATCATTACAATAAACCAGATTTCACTCTTTGGAGAAAAACTGAGTAAATTCTCTCTCTCGATGCCCGTACCACGAAAATGAGGTCCCAGATGATAGCAGGTTTTTGTTTTTTAGCCTTGAACCTAGCAATCTGACTGAATCTTTTGAAAAACCTAAATATTTTACTAGGTCGTTGATCTCACTCTGAGAAAAAAAGTTGAGGTTCCTCGTCAACAGGAAAAGCTGAGCTAGATTCGTCCTGGGAAGCTAATGTGTCTGAGTCGTATGACTCACTCAGGATGTCATCTAAATTAGAAGGTGGCTGTGGAACATATATCAGAGCCATGGAACTCTGGACGAATAACTGAGTCAAGGTTAGGGTAAGATATTTTATTTTTATTTTTTGTATTAACTCCTTTCACATCTACCGAACAGAAGTAGCAGTCTTTTGTGTAATTTTTCTATTCACGCCATATCACAGGAATGCGAAAACGAAATGAGTTTTTCTTACCCTTAAACCACAAACGAAAATCTTCCTCGCATCTTCTGCACACCTTATGTGGGACCCATGCTTTGTCTTGATCTCCAAGTTGAATTTTGAAATTCACAAAATAAACTTTCTTCGCAAATTGACTTGTTTTTGTTTCATATGTATTCACCACAAACATAACAGAAGCTGTTGGGAGAATTTACACAACCTCTGTAAGCCATATTTCAGAAATAAAAACACATGCACAGTAGCGTTCGAATGCTGGATGTAAACTGAGTGTGGCATTAGATGGCCAGCGAGATACTGAACTTATTTAGTTGTTGAAACACGATTTAATCCAACAGCAGGTAGTTTATATTTATTCATAGTACCCCAGATACATGTCGAAATATGCTCAAACTTAGTTTTAAGGCCATGATATCTTAGTTTTCAGGCCACTATTTAAGTAAAAAATAATAATAAAGTTAATTAGGAATTTTACGCTGAATACAAACAAAAACTTGAGCGTAACAAGAAAAATTGATGTGATGGAATTTTTTCGGTATTTTTTTTCGTTTCTACCAAGTTGAAATCTATAAAAATGTGTAAAAGTCCTATGCAGTATTTTACTTGCAGACCTGAGTAATTAGATCCGCTGATAATCGAGGCGCCGACAATCAGAACTATACTGTATATTTGGAAATACCCACCGTACTCGTAATTTCACTGTAGTGAAATACGTTTGAAAAGAGAAAAAAATTGATTACAAGAGAAAAGTCAAGGCGCGTTGTTGATTTACGAAAAACATATCCACCTTTTCAGTAAATATTTTTATTGTTGTTTTTCCTTCGGGAATAGAATGTAAATGAAAACTCACTTTGTTCTTCAGAACTCTTTTTCCGCGTCGGAGCATAACCGAGTCGAAGCTGACCTCACGACAAGACCAAGACTTGTTTCATTGGTTAATAAGCATATATCAATCTAGTTTATTTTCTACGAATAAATCATTGCAGGTTCGTATGTAAATATTTTTTTTATAAGTTTCTTATAATTCCTTTTATTTATATACTTAATGTGGTTGTGGATTGAGTCTGTTACAAATTACAATTGTAATTATGTTGAAGGAAGTTGTTGCTTAGGAACAAGCTGTATCAACATAATTAAGGAACTGAGAAAAATGAAATCAATGTTTTTTCAATCAGCCTCCTTAGATGTAGACAAAGCAAAAGCTTGTGGTTGCAGATCCGACATTGTGACATGCTAAATGGATTCCCCGTCAAGAAATATAAAAATCTATCAACTCAAAAGTCAGAAATTTTCAGATTCTATACTCTATCTCATGAGATAATCATAACATGTTAACAAGATCAATTTAAATCAATAATACATCTTGCATATGCAGTACAAATATGGTATAATTCTTCCTAGGGTCCCCTGAAAAGACTAGGTGAATAGATCTTCTTGGATGTTTCATCTGAGCTTGCATATTCAGTGTATAAATGCAGCCAGAAAATTGTAAATAAAACTTTGAGATGCAATATAGTCTTCTAGGCTAGAAATAAACATATTTAGAGTGCATGTTTACTGGCCTACGTAATATTGTTAAGTATTCTTATTTTAGTGAATTTTCTAACAAAGACAGAAGGAAAACAGTGATTTCTATAAAATATAAATTTGTTGTTATTATAAAACGTAGCTACTAATTTTTATTCTTATCGTAGGGGTGTGCTGAAATGATAAATTTACCTCTTCCTTAGAACCCTTGATCGGAATTGATGAATTTGTCCCTTGCTTGCTTCCAGAGAGTAAATTAGTAAATTGTCCTCCACATAGTCATATGCAGTTCGTAACTGCTTTTTTACTATAAATCTTTTATATAATAATTAGAATAGGATATATTGAATATGACCCCCCACCCGTTTGTGAGGTAGACGTACCTGGTGTGGCAAGCAACAGCAAGGCACACAGCTGAGTGGCGAGCGTGCGGAGGGAGGTCACGGTCTGGCGACACCATTTGACCATTTGATCCCCGAGCACGCCCATCCCTCTGTTTCCATAGTCTTTGTTAGAACGGCTGCAACACCATCACCTGCAATTCAGAAAGAGATCATGGATCAGGTAGCAGTGCATTGAAGCTGAAGATGAGCTCAATTTCCTCTCTGAGTAACTCAACAGACAGAATGAAATGATATTTCGACACTAAATATCAACATTTCAAGAAATAGTAAAAGGATAACTTTTTTTCTAGAATGTTTAGTTTTTCTCAAAGGCTTTTAGTTGAAAAATCAAATATTAGCATTTGAGTGCGGTAGAAATGTCTCCAGTAAATAAATAATTCTCACATTTTATAAATACGCAATCCAAATGTGGTTCACTGACTTATTTCACTAATAAATTTGATGGCATAATTTTGTGACTTCCTAGAGAAAAAAGAAAAAAAAGTAGAAACATTTAATCCGCATTTGTGGTGTAGTATCAGTGGACGAAGTTTCAGTTTTCCATAAATATCAGGATAATTACGATAATGTATATCCTCCTGGTAGTTGGTGGACCTAGTAGCATCATGTCCTCGTTAGTTTTCTTTCAGTGTATTATGATTACACATTGAACAAGGAATCCGAATTCCGAATTGCTCAAACACCCCCCAGTTTTTTAATCCATCTTTTCTGTATTTAAGCGCGGTTTTTCGCGATAAAAATGGAGGGTGATGAAGCAATTCTGGCCCCGAATTTGGATTAAGCATGCCAAAATATATAAAGATTTACAGGTCTAGTCTTTCCAACAGACCATTTCTTTGTTTTTTTATACCTGTGTAATCGGTGTCTGGAAATGAAACTGATTACCTTTCAAATCTCTCCGAACAAATACCTTTGCCGATAGATGAAAATTGTAGCATTCAATGTCCTTAATAATCCGCATATAATGTACGAGGGTAACAAAGGACTTCAATTAAGCTCATGTCACACACGAGAGTGGCTTACAAAATGCCCGGTTCAGAACGCCTCGCAATACGTCGTTCTTACAGCAGCGAGTGCAGTAATCCCTAACTCGTGTAGCGTCACTAATATTTCCTTTGTTTCCAATGTGGGAGAGCACATGTATATAGCGAACGTATTCAAGATATTTATTCTGGTCAATTTTATAAACCTTCAAATCCTGAACTTCAAAGAAAGTGTTAAAAGTTTGATAAGTTTTGCATCTTAAATATTAACAAAAAATTATACAAATTCGTCCTCTTCCACTACTATTTTCTTTTTTTGCTTTATGCGATGGATTTACCACAAATGTTTCTCCACCAAGATTTTTTGCGTCAGTCTGCCAGTGAAGATATAGGTTCGCACAATATAGTATATTGTCTTTGAAAATATTCCGACACTCCGTTGCGGCAACCATAGTATCAATTAAATCAACAGTACGAATCTCATTATGAGAATGCTTCCTGAGAAGTCTTAGAACATAATATTTTTATATATTTCTTTTAAAAGTAAACTATTTTTAAATAGCTTTTCTGCATCGAGGGCAACTCTCTTTACCAATATTTTCCATAAGGTCATTTAACATGCACAGACATATCTAAATGTTAAAATTTGACCGGTTTAGCATTTTTAAGTTGGCGTCTTGATGAAGACACGTTCAGTGAAGTTTATTCTGGTCACAGAGACATCTGTTCGAAGGCAACGGGATCGTGTAGGGGAAAGGGGGATGCCGTCCCGCCTCGTCGCGCTAAAGTCGGGCATGTGGGATGGCGCAGTTGCTGCACGAGTGAATGTGCGGCCCACGCTTAAATACACTGTAGTTGGCGTTTATGACAAAGAAATGTTAGACTCTACCTTCGTCGGTGCTCACCCACACGCTCGTTCGACGTACCCTGTGAAATTAGCTCCATCGACAACTTTTGGGCTCTTGTAGCATCAACGTACGTCTCAATTCCACAGAGCATGTTGTCAGGAGAAATAAGCAATCATTAGCTGAACAAGAGCGAATGATATGCATATACAGTAAAATACATCAAGAAAGTTTAAATTTATCAAATTGATAGTGAACAATAAATTTATTTATTATTTGTTTTAACGGTTTTAGCAATTGACCGCAGACATCCACCACAATGCAGGACAGCTTATCTCGATTAAATACCCGCAAGTGGTCTAACGCAGCGCTGTCCAACTAGCGTTAAATATTTTTTGGGGGGCCCGCGATTTATAGTACATTTTACATCAAATTTTAATTAAATGTTGGGGGGTACAACTTTGTGTTATAAATCTAAACTGTCAGAATTAATATTTGACGTGGCATGTCCGGTAAGAGAAAATAAAAATTGTATTTGAAACTTCCCCGTCATACATTACAATATGAAAACATTTTATTATAATACTAAATATCAAAAAAAGTTTTTTAAAATAAAGAAATATACTATTTAATTTTTTTAGCTTGAAATATTATGAGTATGTAGATGAGAACCAAAATATCGCATTAAAATTCAATAAATATGGCCCATTAATTTGATACGTCGGGCAACATTTTGCAAAACCCCATTCCGTGCCGGTTCGATCGACCGAAAGTGTATAGAAAATGGCTCGCGAACTAAGATACGTTGAACGCTTACTTAAACTTTTTCGTAACTGTTGATAAGCGATTTGAATAGCGATTTCTTTTCTTCTTCTAAAATACTCAACAACGATTTCTAAAAGCTCTTCCAAAATTGCAGAAGTGAAAGAAGTCTGCTTGAGAACTAAGCGGATGCACTTGAACACAATTGAGCCTGAGTTTAAAGTCCTACAAATCAATTAGACGAATATTTCTTTTGTATAAGGATTTTGATGTACAAGTATTACACTGAAAACGGGAACACAAAGAGATCCAGAAATCAAAGAGAAAGCTTTATCAAGGTGTGGAACATTAATTTAGGAACGCAGATCAGTGAGGAAGGACCTCCCACTAAATAGGATTTTACACCTACGTATCAATCGAGTAAAATCAAGTAGTTCAGTAGCCAGGTATGTAAAAAAGGCCAATCCAAGAAAGAAAGATACGAGTTGTTTTTCTCAATCGGTCCTTATATTTTTGAAGGTGTTTAATTCGAATTTCAACTTTGCTACCTCACAAAGCTTGTGCATTTTGACAAAAATTCGAAAAACTGTTTAGGCTCCATTCAACGCGTTAGAATGCATTTGAGTGTACATTGGACGCAATCTCTCAGCTAAGAATGACTTAGCTCTGTTTTCACAATAACCATATTTGTAACCATTTATCCAGTTAACATATAATAAATTACATACATACGTAATGAAATAATGAACACGAAAATTGTTCAATTTTTGGAAGACGCTTTGTTTTAGAAATTCTGGGCTTCTCATCTTCCTCATGTTTCACAGGGAGTCCCTGTTCTATAGTCGTTTCGCTCCACGTAGCACATTACAACTTATCACTTGGGTGGATGGCGAAGGATCAATCTGCAGGGGCGGATCCAGAATTTGATTTCGGGAGGGACCCACAAAGAGCCCACTAGAGCATCCGGATCCCTATACCGGAAATTTAAAAAAAAAAACTTCTGCAAACTGCAATTAATAACGCATTAACGAAAATTACTGTTATTGTAAAGAAACCATAAAAAAACTACGTTTTTCAAATAATTAGTATTTTAAGACAAATTTTTACTTTGAGTTTTACTGCTAACAAGACTATTCACGGCTGCAGATTGACTCAACCTAATTTCAATGGTAATTTTTATGAAATTGAGAATGTTCCGGCGTTCCCTCTAAAATTAAAATAGATATGAAGTCATACTAATTGAGTGGTATTGAAAACGAAGAAAAGAGTGGTAATATTGAAATACGTTGGATATCGAAAATAAGGTAAATGATTTTTTACGAGCGTGAGCTGAGAAAGATAATCCCGCGGAAACACCCGAAAATTTTAGTTTTCAATGGAAAACTCTTCGAGTCAAGGAATGAATTGTACCAATCAGTAAGTTTTCAGTTCATTAATGAGTTGTACAATGACATTATTACTCACTTTAAAAGAATACTAAAACATTTTCATCAATAATTTATTATACTTATAGAGTTCCATTATTCCATTCACAAATTATTTACTTTTATTCACGATTTACACTCTTCGTGATTTTACTATTGTAAATTTTATCAAGGTAATTTTCTATTAGATAAGTGGCTCGGAATCTCATTGGTGTGCGAGTATGCAAAAAAGAAACAGTGAAATATCGCAAAACTGTGCTCATGTTTGCAAGTAGGAGGGAATCGATAAGAGCACAGTAAGTCGTAAGTTTGTCCTGTGAAGAGTCGTCTCTTTACACTGATTTTATTAGTTCGTCTGTTTACTTTCAATGGGGATGCTAAATTTTTTCGAATTAAAAAAATTTCCTTTTATTATTACTATTTCTATCTATTTTTTTATTTCTATGGGGGGGCACGTGCCCCCTCCCCCTTGGATCCGCCACTGTCCATCTGAAGTGAACGTCCCATGGTGTTCCTCAATTGGTGCATGTCGTGGAGGTACTAACGCATATGAGCAGTGGCGGGTTGTTAAGAAAATAAATTTTTAAAATTTGTTTGTAGCAGCCTCCTATTTGGTTTTGTCTTAAAAGAAGACTACCATAAAAATTTCTGATTTAAAAAATATATTTTAGGGGTTGCTACCGAGCAAAATTTGTACGGGGTACCTTTTACTTTGTTTTATGTCTTAAGATACATAAAATTTAGATTTTTTAAATAATGTAAATATTTAAAATAATGTAAAAAATTTAAAATATGTCTGTCATAAAATTTAGATTTTTTTAACATATATGTTAGAGGTCTCTGTCAAACTTTAAAATATCAAAATTTCAAAAATGGTGTCCGACCAGGAAGCGCAAAACGTTGTCTTCAAATTGTTCCACGAATTCCGTTCAGCATACGCTGGAAGAGACTGTGATTAGTCTCGGCTGTATGAAATCTGTCGTTTCACAGCGAACTTCAAAATGGAATGAGATACATCGTAACATTATTTTGGCTTAAGTATTATGACCCAAAATATGAGCTCTAACAGCTCTTGCGTAGCTATACCAAGTCGCGACCTTGCCATTACTGTTTTCATCGAAGAAACAATGGATAGATCATTAAGTTATTTTGAATAAAAAATAAATTAATAACTTAAACCTAGTATCTTTTGATATTTTACAGTCACACACAGCTTTTACAGTCTGTGTAAAATTGAAAATAACTATAGACCCCTTCAAGTTCTACTTGGACTATTATACCTAATATATTAAACGGCATTAAAAAAGTCTACCGTCATAAAAATGTTTAGAACATGAAACATCTTTTCCATTTCATGTCTCCTTTCACAGGATGAGTTCTAGAAATCTTGGATTTTAAAAATATGAAGTGTTTTTGTTAGTTCTACTCTCATATGCGGTCATAAGATACAGGACATTTATATTGCTAGTGTTTATAGAAAATGAAATAAGGAAAAAAGTCATTAAGATGCATATTTAATCAATTAGAACTTAAGAAGATTATTTGGGAAACTTTTCACATAAATTGTACAGATAAAGCTTTTGTTGATGAGAGCACTTCTTTGGGTCAAAGTACGGTACACCAATAACAATTATTTTTAACTGAATAATCGTCCAAAAAATTGTATACATTATGAGTACAAAACGTAAGCAGATTTTGCCAATTTTTGTTCATAAACATAGAAACCCTTCTTGTTATTCCACTCTTTCTACTGCGATTAATAGCGCATTGCAGTTGCAGGCAAGAACATTTTTAGTATATTTCCGTAGATCAAGTAGTATTCAAGTAAATATATTTTTGATGGGCGAGTTATTTAACACTGAAGAGAGTACACTTGCTAATCTAGCAACAAAGCCACAAAAATAAATATGTAATTTTTGTTCCTAATACAATGATAAATTGAACGTCATATTCACCTTTGCGCCTATGTAAATCGACATTTTCCTCTCACAACATATCGCAAATGACTACTCTGACGATCACCAGGGAGAGGAATCATTAGTGGCAAAGTCACCAAGACATAGGGAAGAGATAATTATGTCTTTTGTTTCCCTAGATGGAGTCCAGTTTTGGGGATAATGTGATATAAATAATCCATTTCAAGGAAACATAAAACTAACGGTATGTTTCTCCAAAGGTGATGATACGCAGACTGGATTTTCAGAAATGAACTAAGATAATAAGCATGTACTACGTCTAAAACGTATTTTCGACGTTCCACTGTTCGCGCAAAGAATTTCCTCATATAGTAACGGCAGGAATAATTCGTTTGATAATAATGTACATGAATTTTATGAAATAAATTATTATTGGTCGCAGAAATGTTAATAATAAAATGTTCTGTTACATGTTTTTGCGAAATCTTATAATCATTTCAGCTCTTGTGGTTTTTAAATCCGAAAGGGTGGTAATGTTTCTCCTCTTTTCATTAATGGTTCTCGCAGTTTTTGTCTACATAATAATTTTTTAACGTTGTTTAGTGAAAACATTGCACGCCTGAAATACGATCGCGAAAATTTTTTATCATTAATCATGAACTTTAAATTTTCCTCAAGTTCCAGCCTATAATAGTTTGCTTTCGTCTCCGGAAGATGAGAATTCGTGTGAGACCGCCGCAAAAGAAAAGAAAGTGAGAGGGCCTTTCGTGCTTTTGGTGGAACCAGTCCTCGTTGGCGATGGTGGTGGCGGAGGCGGTTGGCAACCTGGACGAGGGCTCGTGCGCGCATCGGTCGCGCCGCGGGGTCGCGCATGCAAGGCCACGCAACGCCGCTTCGAAGCGTATGCGTCCTAACAGCGAGCTTTAAACTCTGCGCGTCGCTTCACGCTAACGGCCGCACCGGCCACTCCACCCGCCTGTCTCTGTCNTTCTGTAGGGAAGTAGAACGTGACAAAAAATCATGTTTATGGGCAACATGCTTCTTGATACGTGAAAATATTGTGCTCGGTTCGATTTTCTAATGAGTCGCTGTCATGAAAACTGTTAGTAAAATGTTATTTTGAAATCAACGGAAAAAGAATTTTGTTCATACGTATTGGGTAAGCAATAAAAATAATAAAATGAACTTGACTACATTTTATACGAATACCAAAATACCAACTCTAATAAAAATTATTTTTCAATTATTGTTCTTTTACATTTACAATCGATACAAAGTTAGGACGAAATTGCTATCTGATAAATAATAACCATTACTTCCAGTGGCGGATCTATGGGGTGGGGGGCTAAGGAGGCTATTGGATCTGAACTCTCAACAGATAAAAGCATACTTTGCCACTTTAAACAATTAATAAATTTTGTTATTATTTAATATTGTTCATTGTTGATTATCTATTGGATGAATTGATGTATTTTATTTAAAGATAATATTTATAAAATTTGTGTTGTAAAACCATTATTTGAAAACAAATTTTCCCCAGATCCCTCCCCGGTTAGCCCCCCCCCCCTTTNGCCACTGATTACTTCTAAATTTATTTCAGCAGATTGTTGTGGAAAAATGCGACATGAATCTTGATAAGATCTGGGAAAATATACCCACAAAAAGTAGCGATAAGCCATTCATGTGATGAGCAAGATTTGTTCCAAGTTATTAGTGGAGTACCTACGAAATCGGAGTATTTTATTTACCAAGATCCCGTTTCGTCCCAAATTTGACCACGTTTCTTTGGCAAGTTTCCCACTTAATTCTCTCAGTGTCGGTTTCACAGTTTTACACGGTTAACACGTTTGTTACTTGATCTTAGACTGCCATTTTACAGGAATGTTTTGGGATTTCGTATCTTTTTTGGAGGGTAGACCCCTATAGTACATGCCATGGTTTACTATCTCAACATATTTAGATTTGGAAGTAAATCATATTAAGTCGCAAACTAAATTTATCTTCTTTCAACTTTAGAAATACAAAATACCTTTTATACTTTTTATTTTTAACTTTTTAAGTGTCCTAGTCGATGCCAAATGTAAGCTTCCAGAAGTTACTGTTACTAGCCGTAGACATTAGATGATGAGTGAGTAATAAATTTATGGAAAATTGACACAGTTAAATTCTTGAAGTATGAAGAACAGGAACTTGTAATTAATGGATTCCTCTAATTATAGATCTCGCGATGGTGGAATTTTTTTGTCATTTACATGTCTCCAGCGATAAGTTACGATGAGGGGGGGATGCAAACATGGGCGAAATGATTCCTTGAAGTTTGTAAGGCAGTAACTCGCAGGCTGATACTTGAGTGGGCACACCGACGAGATCTTACAAATCGTAACCTGTGAAACTGTGAAAAGAGCCAGAGATATATAGAAAATAAAGAGGTTAAGAAAGAAAATTAAGATAGTGCAATGAGTATTGAACTAGGAGAAACTCCATTAGTATGATGTGACTTCAATTAGAATTTGGGGGTACAGCATAAATAAATACGGCAACATGTAAATGTACCACCGTATATATATATATATATATATATATATAGNTTTTGTCAACTAGGAAATCCTATTGTTTTCACATATAAACAAAACTTTGTAAAAAAAGAAGAAAAGGTAGTCGATAAAATTGACATCTTGCAAATCTACTAACTAGCCATTTTCTGTGGCTCAGCATTAATAACAATGTATGAAAGAAATATAAAAGGAAAATATCTAGTTTCCAGCGATGGTAATAATAATAATAATAAATTTATCGTCAAAAAAGCAACAACTGCGTCCTGGATTTGAGACTTCGTTGATAGCAACCCTAACCTTTGCCACAAGCATAAGGTAAGTCGGGGTAAAGGTTTGCATTTTTGACACTCTGATTTTACACTGGCTTGGAGTTCATTTAATCGCCCACAAAAAATGGCTTGTGTTGTAGCTCAATATCTCCTCTACCTCTGGTAAAAATGTGAATATTTTAATAACTACATTAAGATTCCAAATTTTTGATTTTTCAAAAAAATGTGTTTGAAACCTTTGCCCCGCATCGCGAACTTATCTCTTTTCCTTGCAAATATTCTTTCCATGCTCTGCGGGCACAGATTTGCCAACCTTATTTCTTCCAGTTGGAGCGATGAACTTGGGAATTTTATTGGGAACCGTTTGAACCCTAGTTTCGTCCATGTTAAATATTCTATGTGGTGGTAACTTGTATTTAAGGAGTACTTCTAGCAAATTGTCAAAGTTTTGGTTGAGTAGGAATCTGTTATCCCATGGTCCAAGCCACATTGGCTTTTCGTGGGGTTCTTAGAGATAATCTGTTCCTTTTCATGAAAGCTTTGGTAAAAATCTTCCCTAGCCATCTCAGTAGACTCTAAGATGGGCATTTAATGTTGTTTTTCTTAGTGTAAGAGTAAAGTAGAAATCTCAAGGATTTCTAAATCAACACAATGTTGAACCAACTCCTTTTCTTGATCCTCGTTGAAGTCTTCCATGAATTACCGAGTACTCAATACTTACTTTTATCATATCAGTAATCCATGAATTGTACACACAAGAGAAAAAGAAAGGAAGAAAAGTTTTACTCTGAAATAGTGTCAGAGGCAAAGGTTTGAAGGTGTGCAGTACACGAAGTCGACGGGAATCCACAAGGCGACTGACTGGAGGTATACGAATGTGCTACATACCGGATTTACGAGGAAAATCTTCTCCCATCTGTTCAAACTCCAATACAAACCTTTGCCCCTTGCAAACCTTTACCCCGGCTTACCCTAGTTCATATAGATATCACCAGCTTACGACCATAGCGGATTTATGATTTCCGTAAGAATCGGAAGATACATTTCGCGGGTACCAGGAAAACATCCTCAGCTCAGATTGGCTCGGACGTTAAACGTTCTGAATCACCGAGTGAAGCAACGAAAAAAATTTAATCAGTTTATCGCAAATCCTCTTTCCCAAGAATTTTATGTAGACTATACTTTTTTATGCAAACTCTGTGGTACAAATGAAAAGAAGTGTAGGTGACAATTTTGCACAAATAAGTTCTTTATATCGATGCGTTCCTTAATTACAACCTATTTCTTTTAGAGAATAATTAACCAAATTACTTAAAATGATTCACGAAACTTAATTGCAAAAGGTGTGTAAGTACGTGATAAAATAAAACGCGTTTCATTAAATTCCTCCGTCGGAGCTGAAAGTCACTAACGTTCCTGTTCATTTGTACGGCAGTAACGGGGGCCGATCTAATGAGGTTCGATTGTACGTTGTGAAGGTGAACTTGGCTTAGACAATGCAATCGTCCAACAACATCCAGCCCCTCAACACTCTCAATTTCGTATCACACTATCTCGTATTCCACAAAACTTTATTCAGCATAAAATATTAATTCCACATACATTTCATTTCTACCGCAATTACTATGGGAAATGTACCCTAAACTTTAAAGTACTACTACTACGCGTTCACAATGCTGTAAAAAGCAATTTTTCCCCTATATTCAATATATTCGTTTTACGTCTGACTTTTTTTCATTTGCAATTATCCAATACTATTCCATAAAAGTAGAAATAATCAATTTTTCAAAAATCAATCAAACATTTGCAAAACATCGAGACATATAATTCAAAATTCATGATATTGAGTATTGAGAGAAACACGATAGGAAGAAAATTAGTAAATCAATCAGTGTCATTTTCAAGTGTTATCCACACTAAATTTTTTTATTGTGATTCTTTACACCAACATTGAACCTCGACTCACAGATTTATCAACAATATCGTACAGACTATTTTTGTTTTGAAATATTTAAGAAAATGAACAGTAAAATACATTCAGATGAGAAGAAACTTTAAAGAAGGAACGTTTCCAGCATCTTCCGTGTTGCATACTGTTTGGATTAGCCACAATCCTGTCAGATTCCTCCATCGCACTCTTTTCACATTATGAACATTTGGGCGCATTCAGTCACATTAGAATACCGTGGATTCTACGACTCACTCGGCACAAGTGAAGCCAAGAAATTCATCTTTTAATCCACTTTGTCTTCGCTGCAATTTAATTGCAACCGTCTCTTCGCTATCAACGCACCCAAACAACCTTGCTTCCTCCCCCTGCCTCCACCAGACGACAGCTCAGCACTTGGCGCGGAAGACGTTGCGGCGTCGACCGTTGGCGCGAAGGCGACTTTTGACTCGCTGCCAACCTTCGTGCCTGGCCACGCAAACGGCGGGCAGCGGGTCCAAGCATTCGCTCTGCTTGCCGCTGCACCAGCTGAGGATTCGCGCCCACTCGTCTCACCGTATAAGCAAAACTGAACCACACTTCCTCATAATTTGCATCTTCCTTGTTTACTGAAGGCACATAAAATAAGAGTTGTGTGACTAGATGAAGTTCCAGTGAAGACGCGAGGTGATGGGAAATAAGCTTTTTATTAGTTTACCTGAAGGAGAGGTTAAGCCTATCGTCGGGAGGAAAAGGATATAGACTCGGCAAAATATTAAGGCTTAAAAATTATGAAAAATATTAAAGATGAAAAAAATATTATAAATCATCATTCGCTAGTAGTTTTGAATTGTGTTCATTGGCAGTGATTCAAATTAAACATTTATCACCACTTTTTTAATCTTGTAATTTCTTTTATTCGAATTCCGTAATTACGATTATTTCTCCCGTGACCTTGAGTGGCTCAAACAACAGTTAGGTATCAACGCATTATCGTATATTATCCTTCTCATTATATTCTTATTATCATCAAATAGATGATTAACAACGTATTAAATAGTGACCAAATTTATCAGTTGTTTAAATATATATGTTAAAGGATAAGGATTTCGTGACCAAATCAGAATTGAGTAAAGATACAATTCATGAAAATATATTTTTAATGCAGACATAATGTACAAACAACAATTATATGAAAGTTATAAAATAAAATCCCAATCAAGAGTTTTGTTTAGGATATATTCTTGAGTAGGACACTGTCTTGAAGAGGTATACTTCTTAATCTGAGTACCAATAAATAAAGGCTCTACTCGTGAGATAAACAGCTTCCAACGTACATAAAGACTACATAACGTATGCTTTTCTTCTAAAGCTCATGCTTAAGAAGAATCAGTCTAGTTTGCAAATACAACACTCGTAAGATTCATCGTCCTGGCGTGTCGATCACTCTGCCAAAAAGGCCCATATCATTCAGGAATAATTTTCTATCATTCCCTTCCCAAAATTGTACAAGATATAAAGAAATTGATTCTCTTCAAATCCGCGGTTAAAAGTTTTTTAATGCGCTACTGTTTCTATAATGTGAAAGAATTAAACTGATTTTAATAAAAAAAATCAATGAGAGTTTCAATTTCCCAATCAATATTGCTTTCCATATGCCTTCGGGTGATGTGATGTAATTTCCTCTTATATTTTGTCACGTCATTGTTATAGTACTCTTGATACCGCTTAAATTCCTATTCTCATACATGTTGTTTTCAACCCTTTATATTTATAATAGTTTATTTCTAACTGTACGCTACCTCGGCACAGTCCTGGCCCGGGTTTTTCTCCGGTTTTCCTTCGGGTAGTGGAGAATTTTCCATGGGTAGGAATGTCATTTATACTTTTGTTTTATTAACACCGAATTAATAATATCTACAATGCACATAATATATACAATTTATTTTGGATAAATGGATAACAGTATGTATTTATTAAATAATTTCTTTCATACGTATTAAATTCGCCACTGCCCTTGGTTGGAATTGATGGAATGGTCCCTTGCTTGTTCCCAGAAAGTAATTCAGTTTATTATCCCCCATGTGATCATACGCAGTTTGCAACTGCTTTTTTAAATAATGTTTATTTATTTGTTTTATGGAAGGAAAAACGACATCCCGTAAATGAATAGAAATCCGCTTGCTGTCTATAGATGGCATGAAGCATGTAGAAAAGTCAAATTTCGAACGACTCAAGACCGTCCCATCCTCTGTGAAGCAGGTAAATATCCCTTAAAGGTCATCGCATATTGCCTCTTCACAACGCGTTAATAACTAGTCGTGAGTTGTGCTGTCGTCAAAGTAGTTGCGCTATATCGCTTATGCAAGTATTGCCGAGTTATGCCTGCATGAAACACGCCTAATGTTGCGAGTCGCTTCAACCAGGGTACATAATACGCAGAAATTGTAATACATATTTGAATTAGGTTTGCCTATAACATGTAAATTTAGTATGCAAAAAATCTGGTAACATTTTTACAAAGTATGCCTTTTATCTATTTCAATTTTACCTGTTGAGAGTTCAGATCCAATGGGGGGGGGACTGTAACCCCCTTAGCCCCCCCTCCACAGATCCGCCACTGAGTGTTTTTAATTTTACATCGCGGTAGATTTACAGGTTAACTCTTTATTACCATCGTGGAATAAATTAAGGTATGCCCGTCCCGAGCATGCGCAGTGCAAGCCAATCATATGTAAGATATTTTTCAGAGCGGGCGTATTAGGACATCGCTTCACGCCTACAACCCAGTCAAGCATTACATAAATCTGTTCAACTCCTTTACTTCCCTTTCAAAAATTGTGTTACTTGACTGGCCAACGACCATTCCACCTCGGTGCGCAATGGCACATCTGTCATATTCCATCATGCTTTATTTCTACTATCACAAAACTGAATTCGTTCATACTAAACAGTATTAAACGAAATAGGTCTCCTGGTCCTAGATTTGAGATTTTGTTAATGGCAACTCTATCCATGACGCACCGGCAAGATAGGATACATGAAGATATTGGCGAGAACACATTTTCTCGTTACGTCAGAAAAAGGAAGAAAATATTGAAATGCTCATTAATCACACGAAAGCTCAAACAGAAGTACGGGATTTGAGTATTATGAAGATAAGTAGAAGAGGGATGCGGTGTGGGAGGAGATATCCAATCATATAATGGAATTCTTTCAGAGGAGGAGAGGAGAAAAAACCTTAAAGTACAGTTGAGACGAACGGAAATTTGACGCTCTTTTGTTACTCGCCCAAGATTATGAAAGAAAAAGTGCACACTTCCCACAATTTATCAGATGTTTAACTTGAAACGAATAAAGCTTTTCGCGCAATATGAACTACCGCATTCCTTGTTGCGGTATACATATGGTGCGACGAGTAAATGTCGAGCAAGTCGGGAATCAAACTCAGGCCCTTACCTGTGGCGCAAATGTTCTTAACCTTTGAGTTACAGTCTTCGCCACATTCGGAGATAAACCAGATGTACACTTTTGTCAATGCGAACGGACTCATTTAGTTAACAATGTAAGCTATGTTGCAAGATGTAGCACTTAGATGTCAATCGAGCGATGCTACGACAATGTGAAGTGACCTTTACAGCGAACTTACTTCTAAATCAACCTCTCCCTTTCTTACCTCTTTTATCGTCGGACAGACTACCTCCCCAAATCGTATGATCAACCCCACTGAATGAACCTACGTTTAACAGCAAATTTTATTGACCTCCTCGACACTCATCTTCATTGCGCGTTATTAATGTTACAATTATAAGTAAATTTGAAGTTATACTTTGAAATTCATACCCCATTCTTTGAATTCATTGCTTCTACTTTACGAATGCAATGCTTCGTAATTTCAGTTCTGAAATTATTTTCGCTTTCATATAACCCCCTAGTCATTACTTCTTGTATATTCTAACGCAAAATATATTTTATATTTAAAAGCAACAATAGGTAAATTTGGAAGACTAGCTTCTACCGCTCATAAAAAAAATTTAATTGCGTCTTTTTCTCGGGAGAGTGCTAAGGCAGGGTTTCCTTTTTTTGCGCACTTCATGAGACAACTTTGGACTCCAAACTTAGTTCCTGTACGTTTCCAGGTCACGCTACCTAGTCTCTCCACATCGACCTAAAATTCTCAGCAAGCTCCTCACTAAATATAGCAGCTTCTACTTCGCGAAGCGCCACGCCGTCCCTCGCGAGAAGGCTCACAGCTCCGTCACCTTAGTGTGCAGCGAGCGACCTGATTACTGCCGCTCCGCCGCACTCCAATACGAGGCTCGTTCTCAGCCGCTTCCCGAAAGCTGCTCAGCGCTCTGCACCACGCGGCCCGACCGCTCATCCTTGGCCAACCATCGCGGCGGATACTCTGGACATACTCCCATACGCTCTTCTCCATATATTTCATTTTGAAACGTGGAGAAAGAGACATCGCAGAGAAGAATTAGAGAGCGGAGTTCGAAGGTATCAGCTGATACCTGTAATCTCCAAATGATTTTGGGGCACGGCTTTGGAAAAATCTCACGCTTGCACATTTAAGTTTTGTTGTTGTATTTCAAATAACCCTGCAATTTTTAATCATCAATTTTATCTCATTAATTAATTAATGCAGGAGGTGCAGCAATTTCTTTTGACGTGCAGCAGCCTCTTTTCTACGCCTGGATTCATTTTCATTTCGTGAAATGCTGTTTCTTCCTTAACGTAGCTGTGATTTCAACGAAAAACATGAGTGAATCCTGAATGAAAAACAAAAGAACATGGTGTTCTAATAAAAAACGAAATCTGGAATAACCCTCAATCTGTGTTACAAGTCGTATTTATTATACCCTTAAAAGAATGAAGGGGTACTGGGTTTGTATTGGGTTGCCGGCAGCCATAACGAACGCAAGGTTAGAGTGAACAAGCAAGCGGTCCAAGTATTCCTGCTCACTGAGAAGGGCATTAGAAATCAATTCTTAACGGGCTGATACAGTAGGAGACGTTATAATAGGGAACTTGTCTTATTCTTTTTCCAGGGATCACAGGACTTCAAAATTTATTTTCGTAATACGACAAATAGCGAATAACATAATGCGCCAACATAGGCAAATCTGAATAAGGAAATTGAATTAGGTCAAAGAAAATTGCTTATTAGTTTTAGCATGTGTCAAATATAATCGAGAAATTTAACTGTTCAGTTGTGTCAATCGCCTCAAATATATTAATGAAAATACAACTAAGATAAAACATATATCTAAAGAGGAAAATTTTGTATATCACATAAACAACTGATGCAACTTACAATAACCAAAGCCACGTCGACAGAAAATTATTCCAAATATTAATAAAAGTTACCCTAGTAGCTCAGTTGATTAGAGGTTTAAGTTTCCACGGGCTGAAGTTCAGTATAAAAATCACCCTTAACCTTTTTTTTCTCTCATGACTATCTCAAGAAGATGCGTCTAGGAATACTTTGATCTACCTCGAGATGTTTCAAACCAACCTCTTGGCTGAAAACCTAATAAGAATAATAGGACTTAACAAGGAAAGAGGTTCTAAGAAAAGAATAAATTGGCCAATTACGAAAAAGAGATTACGTGGGGGAAACAATAAGCACTTTCTAATGCTTAACGTTTCTCTAACACAAAAACGACCATAATAGCTGTACTTCTGTTTGAGACCTTTACTTTTCCATATCAGAAGTTGCCACACGCTTTTTTTGTAAAGAGATTTCAGTATAAATAATTCACAGTAGGTCACACAAAAGACGACTGTTTCTTTTCTTTGTAGGTACGACTTAGCTGTAGAGAGTCTCTCTGTCAAACGGCAGTCTCGGTATCATTCTGAATACTTGAACCAATTGTGTTGCTTTTTATTGTACACTTGTAGTTATCTTTATCCGCATTTTTATTCTATAAAAAAACTTGAGAAAAGACTAGAGATAACGTTTTCGTAAATAGATGCTTTTACTCTCATAGCCTAAGGATTACACTTGACAAATTTATAATTAATGTATAAATAAAATAGCAGCCGTAGGTTACGATATAATCTGTATCCTATTTTCAAGGAAAAACTTGGCCGTATTTCAATAGTATTAAATTATTTCTGATCTTATAACTAGCATGTCTTTACCAAGACCACGTTGGTGCGCATGTAAGATCTTACTTTGTAAATTGGGAAGTCACAGAAATTTACAGTAATACTTTGTTAAAATTGATTATTTTGAGGGCTGCTTCTAGACTCTGCTAAATTAGCAATAATTAACACCCAAACAAGTGAAATGCAATTTAAAGACATCATTACATTACAACCTTCTCAAACTATTTTTGCAACCGACTAAATGTAAATGGAATCTTAGCTACTGTTACAACCGAAAATACGCATCATTTAACCGAGTGGTTCCCAATCTTCTTAGCATGAGGCCGCTTTTGAGATTATTCAAGCATGACACCCCACCACTTCCAATTATGGTTCAATACAAAATATGTTGTTACACATCTTTACATATACATAAATAATCCTACAAAAAGAATGATATACTAACACTACGACTTCGAGCATTTATTTGTTTTAAAATGCTTTAACACAGTTTATTTGAAATAATAATTATTACGCTTCGAATGTATTATAATGTTTATTAGCTAAAACTACATTACACACGTTCTAAATAACTATAACATGCAAAACATTTAATAATTGAAGTTCAAAATCTCATTTGTATTGTTGAAAGAAAAGAAATATACCCTTGGAGTTGCATCCTGCACCTGCCCTGGGTGGCGCACTCCACATATTGAGGACCTCTAATTTAATCCTCTTTCGGCACCACTAATTTAAAAGTTATCGCTGCATAAATAAAAAACAAATACTTAACATTCAATGTCTCTGTTATTCTGTTAGTTACAATGTCACTATACAAGTTATATCATTTTCAGCATCATGATTTCTCGTTTACACTGACTTTTCATTCTTGGAGACTTCAAAGAGACTCAGAAAGAAGCATTTGTTTTAAAAATTGGCGTGAGATTCACCCAAATTTCCAATTAATTTTATGATTCAAAATTACCCTAAAAACAGAAAAAAAGATGTACGTTTTTTTCCTTTCGGCTTTCTAGTGACTACCATGATGTGCGCTACTGAGTCTTTACCACCAGACACCTAGTGAAATACACCAGTGGAAAAAGCATATAAATATAAACCGAGCTGTAATGTCCAACTTACGCATCAGAGGAAGAAACCGACACACATCCAATGGGATTGAGACATTTTGAAGTATAAAACTACTACTTCCACATATTTTTCACATTTGCTGTGTGTACTGTTATCAGGGTGAATATTTACCACGAAATTATAAGTTCAGTTGGGACCTCTCCATACATTTCAAATGGTAAGGAATGTAATAACGATTTGACTTTGAATTCGCCCGATTAGTTATCTTTGGTAATATTTGGATTCTATGATAGCATGTAAAATAATATTTGTTTCGCAATCAATAATCAAATTCGTGTTATTTCGAAGTCGCACGATTATTGCCATTCGGCTAATATTCACGGATAATATTTCGTATGATGTATTTATTGCGAGAGTTATTTTGTGTTCTCAGAATGTTTCATTGATAATCACAAAATATCTCATCTCATTTCATAATCGAGCGTATTGAGTGGTTAGTCCCATCAACCAACCAATTATTTCAGTTTAGGAGCTAATCCCATGCGATAGTAAGTTCCATATTTGTCTAGTACACAGAATATCCGAAGACGCGAGGGAGCAGAGCCTTGGCCAGTATTGGGATATTACGACCCAAAAAGAGTTACAGGCCATTAAAATGTGATGAGATTGTCACATCTTCCATTTCGCTTCGAACAAACTACTGAGGAGGGACAGAAAGGTGAGGAAGGGACAGTATGGTGAGGACCGTGTCCCGTACCCACACCCTCGGTTCCTTGTCGCACGTTCAACGATAAATTGTCTCCAGTTGTTTCAATATCGTTACTAACGTACTTGTAGTAGCTCTAGAATGAGTAGAGTAGACACGAGTTTTAACAATATTAAGATTTCTGCCCATAGAAAATTCCTGTCTGATACACCGGAAGCTGGAAATCTCAGGTTCGATTTCCCGTTCGTTGCCATTTTCATCTGGCCGTAGTTAAAACACACGAAATCATACGATAGTCTAATGACAAGAGATATGCTTAATCAACTTATATTTTCATTTCCACACCTAACTTATATTTACATTTTAGAAGCAGAAAACTTAAAAGCACTTATATTTACAATTATTTCGGAGCATCTTAGGAAACTCCTTTCATTATTTTTCTTCTTCTACAAACAATATTACTGTCAACACTAAGCAATTTCTGTTCATTAGATCATGACCCCAGTACTATGAACGTGAAGAGATTTCGTCGTTGTTTTTTGGAGTTTGAAAATTTGTGTATTAGCCTACTTAATTCACATCAAACGCCCTGCTATTGAGCTCTGAAAACGTTCAGGTGTAAATAGGAGATGGAAAAATGCATTAAATTACCTTATTGTATACGGGATTAATATTATTACATAAATATATAAATATTATAATTCATTTGAGAAAAGTGGAAGAATTCAGACTACCTAAACAGTTTTAGCCATTCTCTTAAAAAATGGAAATGGTTAAATGAAAATAGTAATCAGTTCATCTTGTACATATATCCTAACCTATTTTACAAAATGATGGAAAAAACATCACAGACTGTGATATAGGGGAGCGGGGAGCTGGTTGTAACAATTTTCAGAAATTCTCTTGTAATTTATAAAATACAAATATTTTTCTTACAGTGAAAAATGTAATTGCTCAAGTATATATCTGGTTACTAAATCCAAGTAGTACATAATTAAAAATCATTACCCATGTTTTTTTCTTGACACTTTAAAAAGAATGGTGTTACAACTTACCCCATGTTTGGGGCTCCTCATAAATAACCTATCAACTAATTTTGCCATATCTTAAATTCATTGTTTTAGTTCAGAGTACATTTTCCTCACGATTGTATATTTTCTATTTAGACGGGAAGTCAAATAAGCATTTACAACTTATAGCACCTTCCTCGCTCACAAAAATAAATCAACTCACTCAGACCGAACAGACAGACGCGTTCAGCTCGATGGGCGAGCATTTAGTATGAAAACCATGAAATCCTAACACCAGTTCGAATCTTCAATGTTTACGTCTTTGTAAACTCATAAGCTCACTTTTACCCAAGTACCTACAATACCTCCTCTCTATTTAATACTTCAATAAATGTAGATACCATAAATATTATAATGTTTGGTTGATTACTGAATAAGTATAATATTATTACTTAACAAATCAACAAATATTTGTTATTTTGACTAAGTATTTTTCTTTTTCCATAATAAAAACATTAAATAATCAAAATTTTTGTACCTTTGGAAAGAGTAAACAGAAATAATTTGAAGTAATTCTTTTGAAATGAAATACACCGCACACATGTTCAATGTTAAATCATTAATCAACCAATGAATGTATATATCAATGTAATTGATTTTTCTTACATATTCACGTACTTCATGATATCGCACACAAACGTATATTGGAAATGTCGTTAATTGCTTGCTACCTAACACCTCCATTTCTCTGATTGTGACAGTGAATTTAATGTCGCATCGCATCGTGAGATGGACCGTCATTCACAATGTAATAATAATAATAATAATAATAATAATAATAATAATAATAATAACTCGTTAATCTGCCAGTGAACAATGTTCAGTGGCAGATAGGAAAAAAGACATAATAAAAGTAAACATAATACAATAGTAAGAAGTTAAATAACAAATCATCGTCCAAATATCAATAAAATACACACACGGTATAAAATTGTTAGAAACTTAGTACACAAGGTTACAACGAGAAATAAACTAATTTTTTACATGAAACTCGTATGTGGGTATATTCACATATAAACATATTTTCGCTTACAAACAGATACAGAAACACACTCATAAGAACAAACATGCTCAATATACACACATATATCATTGATCCTTCTATATTCTTAACGTAAAAGTAGTTGCTATAATTTAATTAAAAGAAATTAATAGCTATAAAAAAGAAAACCAAAACAGGGTTGCTATCAAAACCAAAACAACCATCCACACTTCACTACACATCACTAACCTCACTACTACTATTCACTCTGAGCATTTTCTATACCCTTAGACATCAATCACCTCACTACACTGCACTTCACATGTGCTCCTATTTCGAAGAAGACGGTTGTGGAAAGATTTTTCTCTTTTTGGTAAGTTTGGTCAGTGTTGTTGCAGGTAAGTTATTCTAGTCTACAATGGTTCTACAGTATTTACCAATATCCTTTTTCTGTTTTCTACATTTTATTTTACGATTGTGGTCGCCGCGACCAATGTAATTCGGTTGGTGGAGCCTAGCGTTCACTAATTTCCACGCAGGCTCTCTCATGTAGGCTTTAGAGAAAGCACAAAGACGCGCGAACTTCCTTCGATTGAAAAGTGTGCCACACTCTAAATTAATATTACATGTGTCAACCGTAAAAAAATTAGTGAGCTTTCTTTGTATCCGATTTTATTCATTGATCTGATCCTCCCTATATGAATCCCAGTAAGCGGCACCATTCTCCAGTATAGGACGAACTAATGAAGTGTATGTCAAGCTTTTAGATTTCGAGTTCCCTTTTTCTAAGTTCGCGTCTTACGAAGTTCAGCGCTCTCCAAACTTTCTGCGAAGTGTATTTAACATGTTCTGCCCAATTTAAATCACGAGCAATTATAACATCTAAGTATTTACAGCTTAAAACTGCAGGAATTGTCTGATGTATTAATGTATAGTTCAGAGCTGGTTTTATTTTTGATCCAGAAAAACATAAAGATTTACTTTTCAGAGGGTTTATTTTCATTTTATTCGTTTCAGTCCATTTCTACAATTCGTTTAGATCGCACTGTGTTCTGTCGCGTTACTGATATTGTAAACGTTCACGATTCCGTTAAAGCGGTAAAGCGGATTACTCTCTCTGTGGGCTGCTATTCTGAATCGTTCTCAATCTTCCCCGTGTCTTAAGTTAATGGGTCCACATTTCACAGTATTTTACCATGTTGACTTAAAACACGCGAATATGAATCATACAACGCATTGGAAATGGGGAACGATCGAACAAAATGAAGGTAATACGATTAACAATTACAAATCGCCTTTAAAATTTACAAAAATTAATTTATTTATCACACCGAAAAATCAGAAAGAAAGTCATAAACTCGTAGACTTAAAAACATGAAATATAAAAGGAACGAGATCCTCGTAAATAATAAGGGAGTGAGGATTAATTAACATTTTACAAAGATAAGAAACGAATTTTTTGGAAAGGTGAAATACTTTTACGACGTATTGTTGTAGAAATTCTTTCTCTACAAGTTTTTCAGTTGGTTTATTTAACTCTTTTCGAATGAATCGAACATTATGTTATTACGTTAAACTTATTTTTACCGGCAAAATGTAACCAATGTGTTTCATTCCACCGTTTAAGAATATCTTAAACGCTTGTTTGTTACTCGAGGTGCAATACAAAACTGAAAGAAACAAATGTTGCAGAGATGAATAACCATGAATTACGGAACTCCGAAGAGAGAAAGTTTACAAAATACGCGTCGGATTACTTAGGGGAAAGAGGAACAGAACGGTCGATACACTACTTCACTTGTTTAGAATTATGAAACTGAATATTTGAGTTGGTTAAATTTCTTTCCGCCTTGAAGCTCTTTTTACAATGCATCATGCAATTATTTTCGGCATTAAAGATAAATTGCTCCCATGAAACAATACTCATATATTCTAGATATAAGAACAAAGAGAACAAGACATTTTCCCTCCACGGATAATAGCACCATACCTCAAGTCTTACAGTATCATTATTTACCATTTTACAAAAATAAAAACACATTAATATTGCTTCATCAGTAAAACAGATTTTCAACATTGAGGTCATTAGAACCCTGTCTTTCCACAAGTATTGAATTATTTGAAATATAAATGTGAGAATGATAAAGATGACAATGCTGTCTTTCTTTAAGAGAGATTATTGGAGTTTCAACCAAAGAGTTTGGAAATATAATTATATATTGATTGAGATTGATGGGAGTTCTTCAGATGTTGAGCAGTTGATTCCTGCCCCCAGATATTTTTCTCGAATTTTTTTAATCGATTGATCGTAGCCTAGGTAAACGAGTGGAGAGAATAAATATCTAATTTGATCTCAATGTAAGTTCTAATGCATATCAATATTACTATTTGTTCTATTACATCTATGTTGATTAAGAATTCTGTTTTCACGACGCCAACACAAGTAGATAAGTTGGTGAGACGGGGTGGGGGATTTCGTGTAGGAAATGTCCTCACCAAACTGTTCGGTTGCCTTCTTCAGAATTTCGCGTTAAGAACAAGAGGTCAAAATAATTTTAGATCTGCTAATATGATTTAAAACCATTTACAAAAATTGGAAACCTCTTTGGGCACGTTGAGATTGGCAAATAATGCAATACCCGAGCAAAGTAACAATAAACGAAAGATAAAAGGAAATTTCTCCCTCGCCGAAGTCATGGACCAGAATGTTTTCCACAGTTTATGGTCGAAGAGAATATTTCAATAACAATAGTGACGCAAAAAACAATAACAACCCATAGAACTCGGAGCTTACAAGAAATGAACTAGGAATAGCAAACTCGTACCTCAGAAAAAGAAAGTGAGCAATTTAATATTAACACGAACCTAAAACACGTAAATGCGGTAATGGACGCAGAACATCCAAGGAAAAATTTACAAGTCTTGAACGAAAGTCAAATATAACTAGGTTTATAATTTTATGAATTAATTTTATGATTCATTGATCTAGACTAATAATCTCAACTATAACTAAATCGAGGGGAGTCAGCGTGGCTCAGTGAGTAGAGCACTGAGCTGCTGACTGGATGGCTGGGGTTCAAACCCCGGTGAGGTGGTGATTTTCATTACACCTCAACATCCAGACTGGCTCCCAGGCCTACTCAGCCTGCTATCAAATGAGTACCAGGATCTATCCTGGGACCCAAAAGCCGGCCGGAGCGAGATGCCTTCTAGTGCCGGGGTCAAGAAAATCGCGGAGCTCTACCCTCCACGACGGCCAAGGCCCGCAAAGGGCTGTAGTGCCATGGTAATAATAATAATAATAACTAAATCGAGACCGCATTTAATATTGCAAAATATGTGATCATCTCAAATTGAACTGCCTCATCTAACATTGTAACATTCCAGAGTCACGATCACACTAGTTTCGTGGGCTCTGGAGTCATCACACAGAATAATATGCCTGAAGTTCATTTGTGACATCCGCTCGCTCCCTAGTAAGATGAGTTTTATTACCTCTTCAGCCACCTCAGACAGCTATCCTCCGTTTTGTGTATACATGCTTACGTTTGTCCGATTCAGTCATGTTCTTCTTTGTGACTCTCATATTCTAAATTCATTACGTACAAGCAAATCTTCAAGAACATGAAGAAAAATAGACAATTTCATCTAAATATTGAATTCCGATGAAGTTACAAATTTGCAGAAGAGCAACTATAGCACGTTCAATATGATATTTCAACGGGAGAAAACTTAGTAAAAATTAGTTCTTGGCAACTAATTTTTACTAAGTTAGAAATATGTGGCTCGAAAGCAAACATCACCTGTCCGATTTGAAGTATAAAATAAACTTTTAGATGAAATATATCAGATTAGATCAATGTTTAATGGATCCGGATAGAGAAGACCAATCTTTGTCGTGAGGACGATTCATTTAATAGTTATATGGACAGCACTCAAAACAGGTAAAATTTGTTCGAAAACCAAAATAAAACAAGCAAAAACTTTTGACCAATTTAAATTTTTTTACGAGTTATTAGTAGCTTTGCGGCAACTAGTGGAATTGACACTCATACTGGGACGCAATTATCCAGAAAATCCCAACACGATCACAGTCCGGTTGCACTTTGAAGAGTGTGCGGAGAGAAATAAAACTCACTATTTGAAGGACAATGCAGTGCCATTGAATGTAATATGAACTACGTTTTGAAAGATTCAAATGAGCTCGTAAATTAATTGAAGGTAAGGGAACTCACTTTTTTGCTGGCTACAATACTGCCGAACGTGATTTATACCTAAAGAATTGAAAATGGTGAAGATGGTTACTGCGACCGACTATTTTCTCAATGACGCTTAACTAATTATACACCGACTCTTATTAGTGTAGTCTAAATTATGTTATAATCTAAATAAGAACAAACATAACCTATTTCAACAGTTGTTTAAGTTTGAGTTTACAATACAGGACAAAACGTTATAAGAACTAAAACAGAGGACAAAATGTGGAAAAAGTATTTTCATGGAAGGAAGTAACTCATACTTTGGTGAATTCATATTCGGGATTCTGAATCCGTGATCTGAATACAACCCATGAGCTTTGGTCCGAGATGTCGCCTCGGAACTCTCCCGAGATGGCTCCAGAAGCTTCTGCCTAGGAGAGTGGTGCCATTCAAGGATTGGACTCAATGGAGAGAGTGAACTAGCTTTACTTAAATGGTGAATATGCGTTACATAAATTATTCTCTTCACGCGATCAAGCATAAGTAATACTATTTTATTAAAGGGTTCACTTCTCTGTAGGGCATTATATATTTTATTGTATGATGTAAGTAACTTATCGACAAAGTGTCTGAATTTCCATTCTCAAAAAAATCTGATTTTGGAAACTGAAGCTGGGAAGTGTCCCAAATTATATGTGAATCAATGAGAGTTGAAAAAGACCTTAGGGCAATTACATGTCAAATCGGTACAGTTTTAACATATATTTTTAATGACATCTCAGATTTTAATAAAATTTTGTAAGGATATTTAATAAAATTTTGTAAGGTAGCCATCATATAGATTAAGAAAAATACCAAGTATAGTTGTAAAATTTCAACCTGTTTGGAAGTTAAAACAACGTAAAGTTTATATAAAACGCCCCAAAACGGCTCTACACTGTGTGAAAACAATAAAAGAATGTAGGTTTATTATCGCGTACTGCGTTTGGAACTAAAATTTCTCACGAATTTTTTGCTGTACACTATTCCTATATTATGTATTGCTCCAGTATGATAATGCAATGTTTATATTGTTAGATAAGCGTCTCATTTTGACATAATTATGGAAAGTTCAAAGTAATGAAGTGCTATTGATGTAATAATTCATTTTGATATAATTATGGGAAGAAAAAGTTGAAAATAATGTAATATTATCGATTATGTCATATTCAACAGAAATATTCGCTATGTACAAAGAACATACAGGAGGTATACATAATAAATATTATGCACAGTGAGCAGATACTCAGGTAAACTCACATTGAAACGCGGATGTGTGGTATCAGATATTTAAGGAAGCTGTAGGATTTAGGGAAGGAACCAAAATAAAAAAGTCCATATATTACAGAATATAATTTCCATAGACAATTATTTTCTAGGAAATCATTCTAAAAGTATCTATCGATAGTATATTCATCCCTAATAGAGATAAGTCTGACTTGTAACAAATTCAACGAAGGACCTGTTGTTCAAATGCTAGAGCCTGAATGAGTGAATCATTCCCCAAAACAGCAAAAGTCTAAACTATTTGAGCATTGTGTAGAAAATAAATAACTTTATTAAAAAAATTAAGCACAGGTAATAAATGATTACAAATGTGAAGATTCTTACGACAGAGGCCCTGAGAAAAAAACGTACTTCATATTAACAAGAGATGTGCGTAACTGAACCGTCTCTTGTTAATATGAAGTACGTTTTTTTCTCAGGACCTCTGTATAATACATCTGTAAAGGCATATAAACTGTATAATACATCTAATTAAAGAATTGTATTCCTTCTGTTCATTATTCATTATTTCACTGCGTATAACAAGTGAATATTTTTGTCGAATTTGTCACGGAATAAGATATCAATAGAACTACTTTGCTTTGAACGTTCCTTAATTATATCCAAAAAGGAACGCTCATCTGACCAAATATACATTGCATTATCATACTAGAGCAATACATAACATAATAATAGTGTATAGCAAGAGTTAAATGAAAAATTCTAGTTCCGCACGCGATACGCGGTAAGAAACCTACATTCTTTTATTGTTCTAACACAGAACCTATTTTCATCCCACGTTCATATTTTCCCAGATGATTAACAAGGATATAAACTATTTCAAGTATTAATTTTAAGTTTTTTCAAAGATGCGCATTTTGAAATTAAAAATCAAAAGTTTGATTTTGAACATGTTAATTATTTTCCACCTTCACCTATGTCATATAGTATCATTGTAAAGTTCATTAAATAAGGTGTAAAATAGCACCTCTACCAGCTCTCTATCTCAACGAGGAGAGTTTCCAGAGTAATTCAAAAGTTTTGTGTAGAGCCGTTTTGGGGCGTTTTGTTTCAACTTTACGTTGTTGTAACTTTCAAACGGGTTGAAATTTTACAACAATACTCGGTACTTTTCTTATATGATGGCTACCTACCTAAAAAATTATATCAAAATCTGATATGGTGAGGTTTTAGACCCTGTGTTGATTTGCCATGGAATGACCCCAATGACATTTTTTTCATTCCTCAGACAATTATATGATTGTATGTCGGGGAACATGCTCACTTCTGAGTGGTCATACTTAATAAGTCTTCATTTCATTACATTTTAATTTCTTTCTTTTTAATGTACAAACTTCCACGTCCCTTTTACCACATTGAAAAAATCATAATATCACATACAATATAATATACTTAAAATAACCAAATAAATATATTTTATGAAGCAAATAATTTTTGTAACATTCAGTTCAATGATTGGCAGTCAAAACAATTGGGGTTATTCGGTGTTTGTAGTAGTTGCTCATAAACCGTTCATTTGTACGTACAGCAATAGAAGTGAATGCTTCTGAAATATAATTTATTCGAACAATTATTCAACAAAATCAAGAAAGAGAAAATGGCAATAAGAAAACTATAATTGAAAAATTAAAATGACAAGATGGAAGGGAAATTAATATTGCGAACACGGTGGATTAATATTGGGAATACTTAATTCGAAAAGAGCACCAAATTCTTATTCTCCATGTTATACACAAGAGAGAAAGATTCAAGATTCGTCATTATTAGAAAGACATTCATTATGATTTGGATGACCAACATTTACTTAAAAGAAAAAAATTATGATCAAAATATTTTCTAAGTACTTACAACTATGAATTAACTATACACCATTAACGTAAAAATTGTGAACTAATTTGTGATTCTTTCCACGCCTGTCCTGCGAGTGTCACACTCATATATGAAAAATTCATTGTCAATAAATGATATTCTCCGCTTCGGGATGTGTTATAGCTGTTTTCTTCGAGACAAATGACCGATTGCTTGGCAAAATCTAGCAATTTCTTTGTTCAAAGTAACGTTATTTTAAGTACTAGCTTAATTTTCAAGGATTCATTACGTTTCTGAGAGTATAAATTTGAAAACTAAATGAAATCTTCAGAAGACTCTTTTTTGCTAAAAGAGATATGTACGCAACTTTGCAATTTGGATCAGCTTAGGTTTGAGGTTACGTCCCTATGAAATCTCAAAAAAAATACCAGGTACAGAAAATGTTCGGGTTCAGATTATTTACAAGAACCTAAAGAACACAGTACATCAAGTCGTTGAGCGTTAAAAGGGCCCATATTCAATACTATGAAGTTTAAGAAATAAAGTTGCCTGTACACAATTTTTTTTTCATATTATTACAATGGCACACAACATCCCTTTCATTGATTTTCAATGTTTAAATCATAATTTTTTTCTCCGCTCATACAATTAAGTTCATACTTAATATTATTATCTTGATTACCACCTCTCAGTTCACCCTGTTCCTGCAATATTCAATACCAGGGTTAATTTCTCTGGTATATCGTTTCTTTTATCATAATTTATTATAAACATATTAAGTTTAAAAGAATTATGTAATTACGGAACAAAAAGCTGTTTTCTTGGTTCTCTTAAAAATGTAAAAAAAAGACGCAATCTTTCACCGGTCATAGATTCTCCCAGTTAGTAGATTCTTCTATGCCAGCACAGCGTAAACTCGCTTTCCGGTATTCTCCACTTTATGACTTTCAAACTTCAGATATCACTTGCTGCTCTTGATTGTTTTATAAGCAAGATTCCGAATAACTAATAAAAATGGAGTTCTTCTTGATATAAAAGGTAATCAAATAAAAATATTTAAGCAAAAAGAAATTCATTTTCAGAAATTTATTTATTTATCAAAATACATGCATATACTGAAATACAAACAGCCAAAATGTGTGTATAAAGTAAAAGGAATGTCCAATAGAGTTTTATGAATTGTCTTTCCACAAAATACGATTTTAAGTGATACTGATAAAAATATGTAAATTTTTATTATCTTCTCAATTATTTTCTGTTCGTCGAAATATATAATTCAAAACATAAAATAAAATAGATATTACACAAGATACCTAAGTCTCACGAAATAGCTTAAACATTTTGATTGGAAACAGTACTTAAAACTACAAGAACGCCAAACCTTTGGGGATATATGATAGGTGATACCATTAAAAAATCCCAGAGTTTGCCGAAGAGAAAATTTCAAATTGCAGAAGCATCCAGAAACGTCCTGCACCCAGAAACACTTCCAAAATATATGTATTAGTAGAACTGCGTGTCCTATCGCTTCTGAAATAATGTTAAAAATGGAGAAGAAAGTCTCGGAAGTAGTCTTCAGCAAGCAATCCGTGCTCGAATGCGGGGCGGCGGTGCATGCGGTAGGCGAATTTCTGGGTTTGACACCGCGCCCAAATCACCTACAGCGCTCGATCAATATGCGATGCAGAAGCGTCGAATTGCAATCGAATCTCGATCACCACCGCACGTTTCATCTCGATGGTGAATATCCTCCGATTAGATCAGGTATGCGAACTATCCCACAATCGGGTCACATTGTATTAAAAATAGCCTGTCTAATTGGGTTCTTTAAAGGGAAATCAATTTCCAAAACAAAAAATCCATGTTCCTGTGATGTGGTGTTGATGCTACGAAGAGAATCAAGGAATTGAGGAAACCTTGAATAACAAGGAATTTCGTAAGGTACAATATTGCATACTTCATTCATACTCTAAAAGTCAGACTGTTGTCTGAATAATAATCTTTAATACAGTATGAGGATCTCAAAATAGGCATTAATGAATGAATTCAAATCATTTTCTCCTAATTTAACGAATCAACGACGCAAATCGAAAAGAAGAGAATGTCAGTATAATGAAAAGGAAATTGTTTTGTCCGCATAATAGCTTTTACAAATACGTAAGAACGGCATTATTAAATCCATCCTTTGTATATTCCCCTAATTCTATATACGTGGCATTATTCGAGCAAAATTGTCTTCTCCTCTCCTTCCCCCGCGAAATAAAAAATGAACCACAGTACTTGAAACTACAATTTATAAATCTTCATCGTGAAACCCTTCTTGGAAGCAAATAACCGTTTAAGCCTAAGCTAGTTATTAAGAATGAAATGAACCCCGCATGCGAAAATTCTTCAACTATGAACATTTTCATTCGTTTTCGATTAGACTAACGATCACCTAATGCCAGAGGCTACTTCAATGACAATCAGATGGTTGGCCGCTTCTAATTGGGAAGTACTCGTAAGGTCGTAATGTAGCGACACACAGGCGCCAAATTACAGGTAGATGTTCTCCGCTGCCACTAGCTCGGTTCCCCGAGCAAACAAATACAAGCATTAACAAAATAAATATAAATTTATTATACAAATGTAAATGAGTAAGTGAATAAATACAACTACACAATTCTCAAGAAGAAGTAAAATAATAATTTACAATAGTCGAACATTAGTCTAGATTGTACACACCTGTACGTACTCGAACTAAACACATCACCGCTACCTCCAGACTACCGCAGCAGTCTATCTCCACAAATGATATTGCCCATGATGCCTACATTCTCGTCTTACGTACTTTTGAGATTTCCTTCTGGTTCATATTAAAGCATTTAATACGACAACTTTGCGAGCAATATTGCATGCATTACTGCTCGTTTGGTAACCTCCTATGAGGGTTAGTTACAACACATGTCTGAGGAAATAGGGAGTTTTTGCATAGCGTACCTGCGAGCTATCGAATGCGCTATCCACATGCAAGTTACTTCTGCGCATGCTCCGAAGTTAGAGGTACACTAACGATCCTAGCGTAGTACGTTACAACGCCTCTGTTTGCGTATGATGTTAGTCATACGCTAGTGAGAGGTCATGATTGATTTTGGTCTGGATTTGAGGTTATGTTGATATCTGAACGGTATGCGAGAGCCTTGTAGGTTGTGCACCTTATGAGTACGTGCTGATATACACACAGCGCATAGAAGTAGATTGTTTGGGTTTATTATTTTTAGTATGATTTGAGTCGTAGGTACGCTATGCAAAATGCATCGATTACACTAGGTCTAACCATGTGCGCTACGCGGTTAGAGTCATTGACGTATCGTGTACTTCATGCAAAACTCTCTAATAAATCACCAAAGATTTGTGTAGTTTGAAACGAAGTTCTGATCGAAAATGTTATTGTGCAGCTTGGAAATTACCATTGATATAATTCCTCGCATTATATTTTTAAACCGATTTCTTCCTCAAAAAGTGACGAATAATTTTGGAATAAACCTTACTGAAATGCTCGCTAATATTCTGTGATGACACCCCCAGCTCTATCCAAAATTCCCCTGTAAAGGGCTGCAGCAGAGAGCCACGCTACTCAGTCGGGGAGCCCGCCCCTCCTTGAGGCTGGAGCAAGGGCGTGTGTCACGTACGACACCGGCCAACTCTTTGTCCGCGAGTGCGGCAACAGGGGCTCTGTTGACGGGCGCGCCTTTATTCACGAGCACAGTGCTTGCGAATTATGCCTCTTAGTTTGGCTTCCGCCACCGCGGTTGCCCTACATTCCACCCTCCCACACCCTGGCTGGGGTCACTTGAAGATTGGTGTCGCCCGCTGAGTCAACACATGCGTCCCCATCTCCTCTTTTAAAAGAGTCTCTTTTCGACTTAAAAGTGCACCCAAACGACTTGCGCTTGTGCTCGCGAGCAACGACGACGTTCTGTGACCAGACACGATACAAACCGGAGAAGTAGCGTGAGCCACATGCACGCGTGGCTTCGCAAGCTGTCGGCCACACATCGGCCTGCTCTCGCACGAGCAATGGAAAAGGGTTTGGATGACGTATAAAGGCAGACAAGTACATCCAGACGAACGAACACAAACTTTTACTATAGTCATCTTTGATTTTTAGGTGGTAAATCTTGTGTCATAACGTATCGTACTCCAGTGCTTACCAACATATTCGCAATGACGCACATGGATCGGAACCACTGAACGGTGGACATGGTAAGAAAATCTCATCTAATGTGTTTGAACTAAGTATCTATTACCTTTCGAGTTCACTACAAACAAATGTGCTGTCAGAAAATAAGAAATTATAAAAAACTGTAAATTTTAATTTTCTTTGAAATTACATAAAAATTGTAAAACTTTCATAAAATTTCGTGGAGCATAAAAGATAATCTCTTCGAACGAATTGAAAATGGTCATTATATTGAAATTGGAAAAAAAACCTGAAATATCAGCCGGCATGATTGTGTAAAAATTGCATTAATAAGTCATACCATACCGGAGTAAATTTACGTGTAACGTCATTGAAGATTTATATTGTTCAGTTTAATTAAGTTCAGTGTATTTAAAATGGATAAAAAAGTGTGAAATATGCGTTAAGTAGTCCTTTATAAAATACTCAGAATTTCAGATAAAACATATTGTGTGTATGTGTATTCATTCGGCATGTTGATGGTGAGACTACTCCAGGCAGTGTTCCACTGCGGTTTGCCCCGAGCGCTCTATTAATGACTTCATGAAGTCATAGTGGCAACGCGGGTGAATAATGTGAGGTGATGTGCGAATGAGATGAGGGGTGAATGATGATAAGAGAAAGTTGAGGAGGAATGCTAGGCAGGAGAAACAAAAAACGCCACTGCAAATTCTACTTGGACCAACCGGGATGACTACCAGTGTCACCAGAGATAGAAGGATAGTGCGCTATATGCTACACCAAACGTATTTTAATCAGCAATTAATCTATTTCGGAAAAAAATAAACGCATTGTGAGCAATTAATGTACTTCGTAAGAAATATACATTTCTGAACAAAATGAGCAAAAAAACCTAGAACAGATTAAAATAAATATTATTTGACTCCTGCAAATATAAAATCCGAGACTTTGTAATTAATCACATGTAAAGTCATGAAACAGGTAGAAAGTAACGTCGAGGTAACTAGAATATTTTATAAATAACAAAAAAAGAGAGTTGCTTTTGTTTTATTTTCATATATAAAAGAGAAATACCACTCACTAACTGACTGACTAATCATGAAATTTCAGAAACTACAAAGTCTACAAACTTGAAATTTGGCAGGAAATTTTCTTTTTAGGGTGTAGTCATCCGCTAAAAAAAAGGACTTTTCGAAAATCCGCCCCTAAAAGGGTGAAAGGGGGGTTGAAATGTTTTATGTATGTATCCCAACATAACTGTGGAGTGCCAGGAGCAATTTCAACCAAACTCGATACATATATGACTATCTGACAACAAGCACTGTAGGTATAAGATGTCACTGGTACCCGTAGGGAGGGGAGAGGAAGTAGGTGACATGTAAAAATAATGGAAAAATCATTTACTAGATTCGAAACCATAGTTTTCGGTGCCGTTAAGATCGATCCCCATGGCTATGTAAGTTCAAAATTAATTCAAATTTGAGATAATATACTCCCTGGGATAAGGGTGGGAGCGGGGGAAAGGTAAAAATAATAAAAACGACCGATATTGGTGTTGAATACATCATTTTTTAAGGCGCAGAAGAGCATAGTCACACTCTCAGAGCAGCTTAAGTCCACGATCACCTCCTAGGAGGGGATATACTCCCTTAGGGAAAGGGTTGAGAAGGTGATGAAATTTGAAAATAAACGAAAGTGACTGATATTAATGTTAAAATCAGTTTTCGGGACCGCTGAAATTAGTAGTGAAGACGAAGACGTCAAAGTCCACAATCTGCCCCTATATTCCCCAGCACCCCATGGGAAGGGGACGGTCTGAAAATATTATCGATCATGACAGATAATAGAGATGAATATTATCAATACTGTCTTACGCACCAGTACTATTAAACAACCAACATTAATGGGTAACGTTCTCACTGGATATCAATCGGAATAAAGGAGACCGACAGCGGTGGTCTAGTGGTAACGTCTTCGCTACCTCGATACTGTTGACTGATAGAGCGTGGGTTCAAACCTGCTCGGCTGAACTAGGTGAGGTTTTCAGCTAGGGTTTCCCTCGCTTACATCAGACAAATGTCGGTTCGGTACCATAAATTCCCCGGCAAACCAACATCTGTCCTTCTCAATTCCCATTCCCAAGTTACGGTTTGGTGGAAGAACAGGTCGAAAGACCCGAACCTCGCCATAAGACATTAAAGAAAATAAAAATAAATTTGAAGAGATAATACGAAATTCTCGTGAGCAGTCACGGGTACTCAGTTACCATATATAATTATGCTTGCATAGAAAGGTCCCTTAATATTGACTTCAGAGAAAACAGGACTGATTTAGCTCGCGAAATGTAACAACGTAATCTGTGCAATATTAATTAATAACCCTGTGGTCGCAAGCGACCGTATAGCTATAATTTTGATTAATAATATCACAATACTCTCATCTACTAATTCAGTGAATTTCAATGTGAAACTCGGTGGAACTCCGCGGAGCAATTGAGATACACATGTTTAAACATAATGTTTCGTCTCAAAATTATTGCTTTGTGCCGTTGTAAAGATCCATGAATTTGATATGATCGACAACGAAACCTTCATATTAAAAAGAATACTTTAATTCATTATACTAATATGAGCGAATTCCATTTTCCTGAAATCAAAGTAATGGAACAGTTTACAAAGCGAATCAAATTGAAAAATAATTTTCTTCTCAAGTCGACTTGGCACTACTTAACCTTGTGTCGCGCATCATAACTAAATTGTATGCAGAAATTCGCAATTGTCAACCGGTCCGCGTTATTTTCGTGGCCAGCCCTATATCGTTCAAATTGTCAGTTTTCGAAATTTTATTTTGGTCTTTTTGGCCACGTTTTGACGATTATGTCACATGGTGCGGCGTCCAAGGGCGTCACGTAACATTGCCGGGGGCGGCATACCACGGCACTATGACGCAACATGTAATTCATGTTTAGTTTACTGATAATCAGCCCAATTTTCCAGGCATAAATTTATTTCTGGTGTTATGTGAAAAGGTCCTTCGTAAGTACGTATTCTGAGAATATATAAAATGATGTCAAGGTAAACAGCCATTTTTAAATTTAAATATAATATACCCTTTTTAAAATAAATCATTAAAAAAACAATTTGTATGTCTTTACTTCTTTGTCTTATCACTTCATACATATTAGAGTTCGGGAATCGTTATCGCGAACACAATATCCACGAGTATTAAGTCAAGCGAGTACAAGCGCAAGCAAGAAATGTATGTGTGGATCTTGAGGCAAACGGGAGTCATTTTTGCAGCTCCTATTTAAAAATTGAGAACACTTCCTACATCCACGATGATCGCATCCTTTATGCTATGTTTCGAAATGATTAACTTTTTTAACTCTTCTCACAAACACTGAGAATTAAGATAATGATAAATAATATTTCCTATTAAATTATTTTTTATAACAAAATAATAATACTAATAATAATGTTAATAATTTCATTTAGAGCGTATGGATTGTACCAATGCCCAACCACTTGACAAAAATAACATAGTTGTTCTATTATCAGATCACGCTCTATAAGTCGAAAAATTCACGAAATTCACGAGTTTAGAAGACAGACGTTTTGTAAATTGATGATTTATAATTTAAAGATTTGAAAAAAATTGAATTTTATTTTGAATGAATTTTACGTAAGCATTTATTACGGGATAACAGCGACTAATTTCTTTCCCAGAAAGAGAAAAATAAAGGAATTGTCGTAAACGGATGAACATCATTATGGTTATTAATATTATGATAATTTTTGGCGAAAAGTAACACCCGTGGACAGCAATTTGGCAAATGTGTTCCTTCGGGTTCACACACTTTGTCATATAAACTTTGATCAAGACAGGTGACTTGAGGAAGTACAAGCCCGTTTTGCATGGAAACGGAAAGTCAGAAATGTCTCTATTTAGAAACCTCGACCCATGACTTAGATTCTAGCCATATTGCCGGAAACAGACCGCACAAATTTCAAGTTCAAACAAATTAGCTTACAGCTCTTTGAATCTTGCTATATTAATTAATTACATTACAGGACAGTTATGGACACTCCCTGACAAGGTGGGATTAAGCTGAATAACATCGTAATAACCTCTGACATTATCTTTACTGGGTATGGTTATGGTCAGCTCGACTCGAATCATGAAGAAGTCCTATCTTTTTCATAGTGAAATAGCTCCCAATCTCACCACTTCTTAACTCGTTCTCTTCCACTTCTGTGTCTTCCACATCTACTAGTAAAATGTGTGTATGTATTACAATATACAACATGTACAGTACAAAATTGTGACGTTAATTTTTTTCCATACTATGAACTTATACCAAAGTTGAGGTACAGAATTTTTTCACAGTTTCAGTTAGTAATATACTGATTACATTTAAAAAACGAAGACACTCTTTGAGCTATGAAAGAAATAAGACACAATCTAAAAGTAAATGTTTTCAATGTTATTACCCGGTTAAGAATTACCCATGTAAGTTAATTCAGCGAAATGTAATGTTATAGAACCATTTCTTACTTATTTCTATAACAACACTGAACAAATTATACAAGTTGCATCAGCGAAAAGCAGTTCATGGTGCCCAAACCATGGGTTGAGTGTGTAGTCAATCAATTAACTAAGAGTCAAGAATAATATTAATTTAAATTATTACACCTTCACACAAGACTGTGAGAGAATTCTCCGTCACTTTTATGTTTCTTCCATTTACAGTGCCCAGTATATAAGATTTTGTCGCGTTTCGTTCCTCTTTTAGTATATAACCCGCCACTCTATCAATCTTCTTTCCATAGGATTAGCTTGCCGCCCAAATCTATGTTAATAAGTGATTTTTTTCCAACAATAATAGGAGGTATTGTTATAAGACAAGGAGAGTTATGGTTATGTACCATTAATATCCACTCACTCTTACGAGATACTTTCATAAACAAGAAGAATGCAGAGGTCAACCTCAGATCAAAAAGGCATTGATTTGTGTACATAGGTACTTGAATAGTGTACAATTGTGTACATAGGTACTTTGTGTACAATTGTGTACATAGGTACTAAATTGTGTACACAGGTACTAAATTGTGTACATAGGTACTTGAATATTTGTGATTCTGAAGGTTTGTTGAATACGACTCGTTGAACGCAAACGCGAATTTGCAACGGGATGTACGAGTTTCCATCCGATTGTGTTTAAAAATACGTTAATTCATTACATCAAATCTAATTCAATTTATTAGAATACAATTTTTCATAAATGATAAAAGTGTAATTCGAATTACCCAAGGAATCGTGTTTTTAGGTTCACAAAAAATTTTAATAGTTTGGTCCAATGTCTGAGGATTTCTCAATTTTGTGTTGATAATAATATCAGCTAATTTTATCAAAAGAAAAGTGAGTGAAAGGTAATGTAGTTACCATAATTGTATAAATATCCTCCATTTTTGACCAGTTTCATTGGGGGGGGGGAGTCCATTTTAATTCATTTTCGTCAATTCAATTCTCATTTTCCTCAATTCTCTCCATAAACGAAGAAATTCTGCTTCCCTTTCATTTACAATGTATATCTCTCCGTTTGTATGTTTCATCGTTCCTCCACTAACATTCCTCGCAACTCGCAACACCCATCCATAGGAGCCCTGAAGAACAGTCAGGCGCCGCGATCGCAGAGTAGTTGGCGAATGCTCCAGCCTCAGTCACGCATAGCGACCTCCTCAAAATTCATGTAAATTCAATGCGTTTAGGACTCAGGCAGACCTTCTCATCAAGCCAAGACGCAAACATGACTGTTATGGCAGTCTACTAACTAACGAACTTGTTCGACGGAACAATGCAATGCTGCCTCGTTCATTAATACACAACACTTCGTACATCAACCGAGATACATCGGATATTTCAAATCATGGAACAAATTTAATCTTCCAAAATTATGCGTTTCATTCCATTAAAAATGTTCACGGTTGGAAAAAGTTCTAAAACGAAGAAATTTCCAACGAATATTTGCGGAGAAAAGCAATATCTTGAGTACGGATTCTCAAGTTGTACCGAAACCTACCAGGTGCAGATAAAGCCTTTCAATTCACGTTCGGTCTTTCATATGCTACGATCGCCCACTTGGTTTATGATTGGGTTTCATATTAATTCATTTTGAATTGAAAGAAATGTACAAAAAGCAATTCATATTGACAGAATTTTTCCCAAAGTTTTACTAACAGACATTATTATTTTTATACGTAGACTTTTTCAATTATTTTGCAAGATTTCAAAACCAGTTTTAGTAGCTTTTAAAGAATTAGCAGTGACAGCTCAGACACAAATTGGAACCACAGACATAAATTATCTTTGGTTAAGAGATCCCAAGTTTGCGACGATTAGATTAAAACAAGCCCTTCGAACATTGTGAAAGAAGATAACTCCACCTGGAACAACGGTATTCTTAAAACAACACCACTTGGACGTCCATCAAAACGGCTCTGCTTCAGCAGCGTTTTTGAGCGGAGAGCGTTTATTCTTCCGCTGCGGTATACGAGTACTCTTTCGAGTGTCAGGACACTCTCCCTCGCAACCGCCGAGTCCTACTATGCTGAATGCGAAGGGAGTGCGATTTTCCGGAGGCGTTGGAGGCACAGGGGGTGGCAGGTGATGGAGGCGGCGGCGCACAGCGGGAAGATGGGGAAGGGGGGGGGCAAAAAACGAAAGAGCGATCCAGGAAGGGAAAATGGCAGAGCGAGAGTCGAAGTGAAGGATAGGACGTTTTCTGGAGGAGGGGGAGGGGAGGGAGATGATAAAGAGAACAGAGAGTCTTTGAGTAGCAGGGGAGCTGTGGAAACCGCATGGGAGCAGATGGAAGTGGACAGGGAATCCGCCGAGGTACAGATGCCACTAGGTTCTCAAGAACGAGAAGCAGAAATGCTGGAGAAGTTGACATAGCTATCGAGGAAGTGTTTTACACGAGAATTTCCCTCGGAGCATTCCTGTTCTTCATCTTCATGAATCCAAAATGGATTGATAAAATATTAAATCATATTTCACGTGAAATATTCCTACACAATATTAAAACTGCATATTGAAAATTGAAGTGAAAGTTTTTGATCCATTACAATGATATAAATATAAACGATACCTAAAATTCCAAAGAGATATTTGGATATCCGGGAATCAGAGAAAGAAGCAATTTTTACTAGTATAGAACAAAATAGCGACCACTTTTCTGGAAGATATATTTTCATAATGAGAGCATAAAAATGTAAGTATTTTAGCAAAAGATAACTTAAGTCGGTTAACGAAGTCGCTCAATGAACCGGACATCGTTATCTTTGTTGTGGCTGTTAATAATCTTTACTCACTCTGCATGAATTGGAACGTAGATTATGAACACGGCGTAAGAATAAAATACAAATAAAATTTTCACTTCCTCTTACAAATAAAATTTTTACTTCCTCCTTCTTCTCTTCTGTTTCGGAGGTGAGGAATGGAGAGAAAACGGAGCGGCGTCTTTCTGTCACAACAAACCTTTCGGTGGACGCGTTGCGTTTAACGAAGATAAAACGTGAACGTGTTTGCGTTACCGGGTCGCTTTGGACCTTTTCCAAAAGGATGGAAAAACAAGCGATGCAGCACTTGAAAACGATGACCGCGAAGGGGATTTTTGCAAATGTTCTCATCCTATGCATTGAAAGAGATGGGGCAAAGTGACCTCATTAGACAAGGTAGCTATTACCATACATGCAGAGTCGTATTTACACATGGGCAAACATGGACCATGACCCGGTTAAATATTATGTGCCTTCTTCCTTCCATACATCAGCTTTGGAAATTTTAGAAATTTAATATACTTGACATTATTCTCGTCAACTATCATATAGCAGGTCGTTTGGCCTGAACTAAACCATAAGACATTAAATAAATTAATTACGAGATATCCGAATTGAAATATTTAGTACGACACAAAGCAGCTGTCGAAACGTGGTGAGCATTAATAAAAATTTAGTCTACTTTCAAGGTCGTTCTAAATATTTTAATATACTCATGCCTATCGATATTCCACGGGATTTTTACAATTTAAATTATCCAGTAACAAGAATATGTTTGGTTAGAAAAACGTAATCAACTTTTTTGTAATGAATTTGCAATTTTGAAAATGAATAGATGAACTGAAATTAAAATGATGCATTTCTTGATGTATTATATAGATACGTATTTACACTTCATTCTTATTATTGTAAATGAATAAATACTTTAGTAAAAACAATTCGTCTAAATAGCAACATACTTTACCTAACATCGTCTTAGAAGAACGACTTGAAAGAATAATTAGTCGAATGAATGTTTTTAAACGATTTTTTATTAATTATTTCAAAATATTATATTTTACACAACGTGCTTAATGACCTTTTTGAGATTCATCCGAGGCTCAGGTACTTACATTAATATTTAGTTGCACCAGGAAAAGAATACACATAAAACAAATATTAATGTAAATAAAATTATGTTCATTAATGAGTAAATACATTGAAAGCGAAAATTTTATGCGGAATTCTAGGTCTAGGGAGAATAAATAACATTTTTTTCTACCCAGACACATGTATAAAAATAGACATTCATTTGAAGTATCTCACGAAATCGAATTAATTTGGAGGAATAAACGTAGGTCTAAATTTTCACGAAAAGAGAAATATGATAGCGTTCAAGCAGTATGTTTCTGAACCATACCAATACCAAAAATAAATCAAAAACAAATTTACATTACATTTATGAATTTTACCGCTCTGATTAGATCGGAAAGGACAGATGAATACAGAAGGAAGAAAATTCCCAACCGAATCCGATCGAAAAATATCCGTCGTGCACTGGTGTGATCTTATTCATGCCAACTAACCCTTCACAAGGTAACCGAGTGACGCGCGCATGCCGGTGTTTTCGACTTCCTTCATCACCAGCAGCGAGGCACCCAAGCAGACAGGCAGCGCTTCCCGCGTGCGCGCGTTGTCCCGCGCAACGAACGGCTGACGAGTCAAACCGCTTACAGCGCACCCCACGCGTCCCCGCCCTAGCGACAAGGTTCTGGAAGGTTGGCGACCTCGCTTCCCGCTCCCCGCCGCCCCCCAACCAATCCGTGCTCTAATTAACCAAAGGCGACAGCCATTGGGCGCTTTTATTTGTGGGAGAGGTTTGTGACATATTTCTCGACGCGACAGTTTATGCGAGTTACACTTCCGTAAGAAATTTCACGCGGGTTTTAGGCACTTTATTCATGACAATAACAAAATGTAGGTTCAATATGCGTTCTTACGAGGCTCTTCTCTGGCGAGGCTACTGCGCAAGGGTTCACAATTTACTACGAATCTAGGTTCTCGTAAAATATATGAAATGCATTTTATGTAAACTCCTAATTAATATAATTTTTTAGGAGGTAATACTGTATTTTCTTGGATTTCATATGATGCTTTTACGTATATTTGCCAAAAAGTTGGTATGAATAAAATTCTGAGTAACACATAAAGAAAAGATCGTCGCTGACCAGGTTGTGGAAGTGGTAAGAGTGTTAGTTGAAACGTCAACAGAGTGTATTCAATTTCCGAGTGTCATTTTAGAGAAATTTATATTATTCGTTCTGCCCCCGATCCCTGACTATCAACATTTAATGAATCTGATATACGTTTTACAACTAAGAACATACCTGAGCGGATGGGGGTGCAAAATACACCAAAATCTATAGCATTGTCAGATTACCATGGTAGAAACAAAATATATTCGTTTATTTCAGTATATATTCCAGCCACATGCATTTAACAAGGATGAAGCACGAAAAATAGATTTCACGAAAACGTATTTAAGATGGTAACTACTATTTTAATTCTAGGTTCGAAGATGAGAATACTAAGATATGAAAACCATGTGCACATGTTTCAATGGAACATCAACTTTTTGACTTTGAGAAAAACGTACATAAAGCACGATTGAAGACGACCCCACGTTACCGAAAGCAGTTATCATGATTGATTACTATTTTTGAAATTCAAACCTAAAATTTTGACTTGCTAGTTGCTTTCTCAAATCTTAATATGTAAGCAATGAAGTAACAAACAATGACGAGATATCGATAAAAGCGTTCTTTACATCCCGAAAAATATTACAAATCAATATAACTCATAAATATCTGTGTTAGACACTTAGTCTCAATAAAAATATACGTTCAATATTACGAAGTAAAATCCCAATAAACAAATATGTGCCTAAAACGAAACATACGAACCATTGACATGTCATGACATTTTTCATGTTACACTGCCTCAATGGAAGACAATACACTCAATGATTGCTTCACTTATTGTAAGTATGGTTCACAAAATTACCTAAAACATAATGTTAACACTTCCATATCTTTCTTCTCAACCAATGCTTGGGGTTATATTTCTTTACTACACTCTGTAAATGAACTAACAGTTCCCTACGCTTCTAATTAAATAGTCATCGTCTCTCTTTTTACCTCTTCATAGTGAAGGGAAGAAAAGAGGGAATTCATACAACTGTACATACCACTCAGAACTAGAATGGTTGCGAGCAACTACAATCAATATGAAAATATACATTACATCGAGAAAAATATGTAAGGAGAGTAGAACTTTAAAAAACTCAACACAAACCATTTACTAATAAGAATTCACAAACGAAATTAATTTCGGGTTCATCGCTATCCAGCAAAGCTGGGCCAAAATAGAACCCAGGTCAACGACCCATCAGAAGTAGAAACTTATTGAGACGACCGAAGCATGCAGCAATCACGGTAACAGTACCAAATTTATTTGCTACTGATCACTTCTAAGACTACAGCAAACAATGTGTAATTACCAAGCAAACTAAGAGGGAATCGAACTTGTCTGGTAGTTGTCGTGAGCACTAGTGATGTACTCTGCCTGCCTTCACCTTCATGTTAGCCCGCAATCTGAACATCAAAAGATGACGTCACACCATCGCGCGTAACCCTGTTGGTGGGCGTGGTTAGCGCCGTTGCCATATCCTGTCATGGAGTCACCAAGGAAAATTATCACCCGTCGCATAACGGAGTAACATTTCGCCTGTGACAAATGTAAAGCCATCGAAAGCGTCTCTGCGGAAGAATTCCACCGCTGCAAGCAGTGAGGGTAGCGCTGGATAGGAGCGGGTGGGCGAGCGGGAGCGGAGAACGCTGGGCTCAGAGCGCTTCAGGGGTGCTCAACGCGGCGTCGCGTCGTGGAAGGACGGACGCGGCTCAGGGGATGGGGCGTTGCCACATGCGGGAGGGGAAGCGACGCACCGCGACGGCACGCGGCGTGGGGCGCACGCCAACCTCCCCTCGCATCGACACACGCAGGTGCCTCAGCCAGTGACCGCCACCCCGTCAACAGCCTACTTACGAGATGAGCGGTTCTAGGACGCTGCAGCCGGCGCCAGAGACCGTCGTGTGATTCATCGGCGATCAATGGCTCGAACGGACGCGCAGCGCGCCTCGCCGGCCGAGAGCGCGCACACAGCGCCCTCCAGCGGCAGCACGCGACGCGCGCCTCGGGCCCGCCAACGCACTCCCACTCTCCCCGCGCGCCAGCGACTGCTTGGCGCCTGGACACGAGCCCCTGCACCAGCAGCGCGTAACACCGCCTCGCCGCGCTGCACCGCACCAGGCTGCAGTGAGGCCGGTCGCTCGTCGCGCCGCGCCCACGGACACTGCTCCGACACGTGGCTCAGCACGCCCAAGAGACGACGAGACCCCGGTGGCGCGACGCGCCCGGAGTGCGCGCTCACGCCCAAGCACTGGAAGCCGAGATAGACGCCAACCGAGAGCGCCAGGCGTCCAAGACTCTCGACGCCACACCGGAGGGAGTGGAGAACTGCAGCACGGTGTTCGCGACTTCGGTGGCGGGCGTCAGCAGAGCGGCTCCGCTTGTCGGCTGTCGACCCACCCGCGAAACTGCGCGGCGCGCAGATGCCGTGGTGGGGGTGGCTCAAGCGCCGGCGCTCTAGTTCAGGGCTCGGCCGCCAGTCTGCGTCCGCGAACCCCCTATTGATCGAACTTTCAGAATTTTCGGTGGGAAAATGTACGTTTGTGTGCGGTGAAACAGAGGTGAGGAGTACGGTTGTGAGTAGACGGTCTGGCCGCGAGATTTAGAACGCAGGAGTCTTTTTCATTGAGCGAGTGCAGCATATGACGAAGATTGTATCGCACCAGGGGTTAGAGAGGGAGAGGCGGTTCGCCGAGAGACATAAGCGCGCGCCGAACGAGGCGCGAGAGGTCGCAAGTCCGCTGCAGAGTAGTCGGGACTCACTGCCGAAATGCTCCGAGTTGGCGCGAGTGGTGGTAGACTGCGCCGCTAGCCCAGCGCCATCGATTACAATCCAATAAGAGCTTCGTGGTCGACTGGGCATTGGCGGTTGCTGGCACGCTAATTTCAAAGAAAAATCCGATATAGGTGACAGCACCGCCTTAACTTCACTTTCACGGAGACCACTTGCCAGAGCTTTACACGAATCACGCCTCTTGAAAGATATCGCCAGGCGAGTGCGCCGCCCACCCCGCCGCGACACAACTGCTCTTCCCCGAGCGCTTCGACTTCTGTTCCATGCCAGTCTCATAAAAAGGCGAGTGCGGGTTGAAAAACTTCACTTAAGCTGGGCCTCGTCCGGTGTCTTCAATGTGCGATTGATTCAGTACTACACGTTCTGCTTGAGAGGCGTGGCGAGAGGAGGGTGCAGTAGTGGGGACGCAATTCGGGGATGCGGAGGCGGTAGCAGAGTGCTCCGAGGAGGTAGAGTTCCGCCACGGCTGCCTCCCTTTGCACCGTCGCCCGTCCTCCTCGTTCCTCCTTGCATCCCCCAGCACCGCAGAGGTCGTCGCCATAAACTTGGCGCCTGTGAGGTTGTCGGGTGGCAGCGTCGATTGCGGCTCGGAACCGGCGCCTCCCCCTAACTCTCCCTTCATATCCCTAGTCGCTTCCAGTCACGCTCTCCGTTGCTGCTTCTGCCCTAGATCTTCCACTCTCCTCCATCATCTTTCGCTATTTCTCGTTTTTTATCCCTTTTCACACCTCCTTCGGCCATCCTCTTTCCGAAATAGCTCAATTGTCCAGTACAATCCTTTCACCTCTGGATTCTTATCAGTAGTGATCCTTGGTGACCGGCCTTCAGTTCATATTATTATCAATTTCGTGCAACAATTTACCTACACAAAACTTTCTTCTTTCGCTCCTCTTTGTGAGAGGCAATCTTCAATCTTCTCTTCGTTTTTCCTCACTTTTATTTCGATTATATACTTATTTATCCCGTTGTTTCACAATAAAGTATACAGAATCAAAAGCTCATTTACACTCTAAATTTTCTTCCCGAATTTCGTCACCATTTATTATTTGCGTCTTATGAAACGACAAAAAATTAGTAAAAAGGCGAGTGCGGGTTGAAAATCTTCACTTAAGCTGGAGAGGCAGTATACTTTTGAGTATCTGAGATTCCCATAAATGACCACCCAAATATCTGCGTCAAAAGACGGTCAGTCATCCAGGAACACTCATGAAATTGAAGAAGATAAATGAAACAATTGAAATAAGCAACTAGAAGTGCAGGTCAACTTTCACAGTAGATACGTTGTTTTTTTAATTCGTGAAACTATTCTAAAAATAATACATTGGTTTAAGGATATAATTATCCGAGGTTCTTTCAATAGTTTACCAGCATTTTATCAGAATTAATGAATATTATTTTCCAGCCTATATGGATTTTTGCTTTAAAAGACAAATTCTAGAGTACTTCTTACTGAAGAAAACTTTTTGATTCCAGAAAGACCTTTGATAGGAAGATTTGTAATTCGAGAAACAAATTCTGTCCTTTAGTTCTGCTGGGGACACACGGAGTATTTTATTTCCAGGATTCCCTATGTATTTTCATAATTGTTTGTTATTGTTGGTAAGGAAAATTTTCTATTACATGATAAACGTAGGTATGGCAATAAATGTCCCCAAACTGGATAGAGGCAATAATAATAATAAATGTAACTTCCCGACATTTATTTCACTTTTCGACATAACCACCCCGTACATTCAGACACTTATCCCATCTCTTTACAAATCCTTGAAAGCCGGTGGCAAAGAAGTCTTTTGGTTATTTTCGCAGCCAAAGAGTAACCTCTTGGATTACGGCATCATCAGTTTTAAAATGACCCAAATGTTTTTCTAAGGGCCCCTGTACAGACAAGTTTGGTCTTACCTGCACAAGAACATGTGATTGAAAAAAAAGCAAAGTGATGATGGGTGAGGGAGTGAGATGAAGTTAATTGTTAACAATAATAAAATGATTTAATGACATGTTAAGATATGATGAGAAATAATAATACAATACTGATTTCCTAGAGCTGACATGGTGATATTGAGAGAAAATCCTGGAAACCAGTTGGTAGAAGCTGTGGTAGAGTTGATCCGGACGGTTGATGTGTTGACCAGAAAATTGATGAGTAGTGAATTTCTGGATGCACGTATCTTCCGAGGTGCAATTATAAGCTCGATCTTGCGAGAAAATGTCGGCTTGGCGACATGAAGTAGCAGCGATGCGATGTGTTCGAACGTAATAATAAGATAAAATATGTCGGCTTGGCGTCGACAGTAAAGAGTTCGAACTGATAAGAGGCTAAATCAGAAGTTTATTCTCTCATTGATAGTAGTAGTAATCATAATAGTCGTGTACTATAACTGTATCTCGTTTAGAAGTAGAGCGTGGAGAAGAGGCCATGTGCTTTTATACAGTTTCAAACTAGTGCGCAGTTGCCAATTTGATTCGATGAATCGATGTGACATTCTGCGAAGTCGATTAGGAGTGATAACTCGAGATGATGAGGAAGTTTGGCTTCGCCCAACTCTGCGTGATACAGCATTAACACTCCAATGTAACCGGCGAAGGAACTTGTAATTAACTCAGTAAATCATATGATTATGAATCATTCTTCTATTTTTTTTGTGTATGGCAAAATATTTGAATCAACCAATGGGTTGAAAGAAAAGTTTCCCAAGCTTATCAACAATCAAGATAAATCACTTGAATTGGCCAAAGAGATTGTTCTCCAGAGATGATTCACTTAGTAACTGAGTCAATACATTTCCTTAAAAGATTCGACTCACTTGTTTAATGAGAATTGATCAAAAATGTCTGAACAGCCCCAAACAGTTGAAAATCACTGGGGGCTAAATCGGGACTGTATGGTGGATGTTCCAAGCGTTCCCAACGAATTGTTGATTTCTCTGCAGGACGATCAGGATGTTTCCCATTTTTGGTGCTTTGCCTTCCCTTGTTAAATTTCTCGATCCAATTGAACACAGCTTTCCGAGAGAAACAGTTGCCACCATACACGGGATGCGTTTTGCGATGCACTTCTTCTGTGGACAGTCCTTTGAGCTACAAAAAACGCGCAACTGCACGCTGTTCTTCTCGTGTACACTCATGCAACACAACCGCCATCGTGCACTGGCTGCCTCTGACAGTCTGCGTGCCTACGAGATGTCACGCAAACTACACGATAAGCATATATATGCTGTAATCTGCTGGTAAAAATGCGCTCGTAATTTAAAACGGTTTAACGAAGAAACTGACGTTTGCGACATATATTGACTTGCTCTCGTAATATTAGAATACAACATTGCAATTCATTCTGAGCTTTATTCAAATATGAATGAAACATTCACCTCCGTGTCCGAAAAAGATAAGGCCAAAAATTGAAGAATTTGCACACAAAACTATAAAACGAAACGTTACAACAATAAGCAATAACGAGAGAGATTCGATTCAATAAAATGTTTTTTTCTCTTTGCGACTGTCACCCTTTTCGTAAGACGCCAACCCCGAGGAACTTCGTAAGTTAGTCACATTTGGAGCTTCCAATTGCCTCGCATTGTCCTGCATCGCTTGTTGCGTCGATTATCTTGAGTTAACTCCTTTTAAACCGATCCTCCTTGTTTGCTTCAATAATTTTACCGTTTCGTTTACAGAAAGCATCGCGTGTGCGGCTAGAGTATGAACCCTAGTACTAATACATGGAAGGGATCTTAACAAAGTTATGACGCCGAGCTTCATCCCATGCAGTTCTCCCATCCTCGTACGTTACGGACTCTTCAATTGAGCAATCACCTAATTCTTCACTCACGCAGCGATGACTAGTCTCTGTGGAGCTGAAGGGGAATAAAGCACTCCAAACATACAACTCCACAGAACACACACAAGTGTAGTTATTCGTTCCGCTGCGTCTCCGTTCCCTCCATTACCAGATTTGTACGCTAGCTGTTTGTTCTTCATCTCTACCCACCGTTGGATAAATAAGAGTAATAATGGGCAGTATTTTGTCTTCATGTAAGTAGACGCAACGCTATTGGAGAACCACTGTACAGTGGGATTTTCGTTGTTACCCTTTCATCCCAAAAATCTTATTTCCCAGAGCCCTATTTCTCACAACGCGAAAATGTTTTTACCTATCTGAGGTGAATGTACTTGAAATGTAAAAATGTTTTAAAGATAGATAAATCAGTAAAGTAAAAACTTATTGTCGTGTAAACCTTTATATCATACCACTTATATTCCCGCACTTGTTATTTCAAGGTTTTTGACGAGTCTTTCAAACGGTGACATTGCTTTCGTACGTTCGCTGCTGATAATTGTGCGTTTCTGTTTTACAGGAAATACTTCTTGGAAATACGAATCTTTGATCTAGGTCATAACAGTAACCCGTGTACCATCCAGACAAGAGGCAAATTAACACCTATATAAAAAGATCAGGAACATCTAAACAGTTTGTATACATATAGAATATATAGAAAATGAATCCATAAATGCTCTGCGTATGCCTGTTAATAGTATGCGTAATTTCTATCTGAATATAAACCTGAACTAATCGAAGAATCTTCCCCAGTGAATCTATTTAAAAAGTCGAACACAATTCACTTGCCAACTCCAAAGTAGTGGTGCAAAACTGAAAAATTTTAAATTCTCAAAATTTGCGCTAAGCACCAGTTTATTGTTCTCGAGCTACTCTTTGCAATATTCAATTCTCTCTATACCTCTATTCTGGTTTCAATCTCATATATCAATTAAACGAACCACAATTTTTTGGCTTTATCACCGCGTGTAAATCTATATCCCTTATTGTCCTCAACCTTTTTTTGTGCTTGAGCTACGAGAGTCCAACAAACCCCGCGTCTAGTGTATGCATTCTCGAATGCAAAATGTCTTCCGCTTCAACCAGTTTAATCACTTCAAAATATATCACTCGAAATATCAAGAAAAGATGTAAAAAAAAATATTCACTCGCCTTTACTTTCCGAGGCAGTAGGTTTGAAAGGAATTCTACCTAAATTTTACGGGTACTTATTGATATCGACAAGGAAAAATATTCATCAATGGTTTCAAAAATATAATTTATCCAATTATATACAAGTAATCAAACATTTTTACTTTTATTACACAACTAGATTTTTCCGCTTTTACTCAGTTTACGAAAGTATATTATTTCATTCAATAAGCGGATATTTTGAGTAACGCAACTCCAATACCCATAAGAGTTTCCTTACCACCCTCTATTGAGGTACAACAACAAAAGACTTGAAACTATGACCACGTTAATTTACATATATGATTTTTAAAACTGATATGTCCCAAAGTTATCCAATTTTAGCGCACTTCAACTACAGTCCTAAACATTTGAACGTGAACAAAACCAGTTGGCAGCGACTACAGCATGCATGACTAAACGTAGACGAAGTCCACTGCCACGGTTTCGACAGGCTGGAATTAGCTGTCGATCGTGTTCGGGCGCCAAGAGAGAATGCTCCAGTGTAGATCTGTGAGAAGAGAGCAGTGCTCGCAGATGGGAGTCTACCAACCGATCACATCGCTGTGTGGTGAAGCCTTTCAGCGAGCCGTCGTAATCGCCATGGACTTTGCATGTGCACTATTACAATTCTATACGTCGAATACTCGATAAACTTGAATTGGCGATGGATGAAACAGCATCTCAGTCACCTTCTTCTCTTCTGAAGGATGGATTGAAAAAAAACGCATCGTTATCAATAAAATGCAGCTTATATTTTTCTTTCATTTGACTGCAAATACACAACGTAATAAGACAGTGAACGCCGAATTTGATATACTCATACTCATTTTTAAGGGTATAATGTGTTGAGTAATGAGATAGCCTGCCTCTTCGGTCATAAAAATAAAACTTAACTATGCTACTTGACCTCAAAATAGAATAGTTTTATTTTCTAATATCTATCTTTTGGGAGAATATTCACTCTTAGTTTTCTACACGAATTCATGACGAGTTTGCGAGGGAGGTATGTATAGATCTTGTGCGTGAGTATATATGTGTATCTCTTGTACGATTACATGCGTACGTATAGCTATTGATTCGAATAATTAGAAATCTAGATCTTGGGGTTTCAGATGATTGGATTTCTACTGAATTGAAATTATTTAAAAAATACAGTTAAAATTGTTTATTTACGTAAAATTACGTAGTAATATTATTTATGGTTTTGTTTTGTCGAAAATGTTACAATTAGATTTTTAATTGTCATCAAGTACACGCTTTCTTTTTCATTAACACAATAAAATTTAATTTCTTTTGAATTTGTAACATATAATACTTGATTTCACCATGATATTAAGTTGAGTTATCAATCGAAACCGGAATTGGAGAACCCATAGATTTGCCTTTTCCGTTCGAGAGCACAGGGTCTAGAATATTTTGAAATTATGGTTGCAGTTCAGGTACCGGCCAACAAAAATACGGTTACTCAATCGGTTCGGGGTGCCGGTTTGGTTCCGTTGTGTGATGTGTCTGATTTCCAACCATTTCCAGGCATTTTCTTCGCCTTACGAAATAAGCGCTCATTTATTTTCAGACTAAAATAATTTAAATAATTCGACATAATATTTCTAGAAATGAAATTGTATTAAATATCTTTGCTTTTCGATAGTAAATTATTTATTTATATTTCATGTAATTAGAGCAGTTGTTTTGTGAGGCTGGTGAGAACTTGTAAACGAGAGGTTAAAACTTAATGGCTGACAACGGCGTTTTTTCTTTTCAATTTTCGTGGGTACAAACTTTACCGCTCAGCATTTCTGCTCTACAGGTGATGTTCGAATTTGCAATGCAGAGAGCATGCCGAAATGATTCAATGGGGAATTCAATGAACACCTCCAAGTAAAATTAAACTGAAAGAATTTTAGATTATTTGATATGAGAAGGGTTTGAGTTTCTTATGGGTTGCTAATTTGGAAGAGATAGTTATGATATGGGTATCTTATAATGCGGGTAGGTAAATTTGGGGAAATTCCAAGATTGAAGTGAAGAGCACTAGAGACATTATGAAGAACAGAGTAGAAATTCTTTGAGGAGTTTATTATTGCCTGTTCTATAGTTCGAAATTGTATTTCTTTATAGATGTTTCTATTTTTTATGTACCATGGCGCGTTGAGAGTCTTTCTGAGACATTTGTTCTGAAATATCTGGATTTTATGTATATGCGTTTTTTATGCGTAGCCCCATATCGGACTTGCATAAAGTAGAAATGGGAGAAATATACTTTTATAAATTAAGAAGGCGCATTCTAAATTTAGGGGTGATTTTCTGTGGATGGTGGGTTTTAATTGGTAGAGTCTTTGATGAGCTTCATTTAATCTGCAGGTGATATCAGGACTCCAGTTTAATTTTCTGTCTAATAATAATTTTCTGTCTGTTACCTGGCATTTGGAAGGGGGTCCATTGGACATTTCCTGATTGGGGAGTGGAGGTGGGTGGGAGACCGGGCGCAGAGTAAATATTTTGGCTTGGGATTTGTTAGGGTTTAGAGCGATTTTTCCTGCTATCATATATGCTAGCTCAATCATAAATAGCGTTCAATGAGGTTTGTATATATGTTGCAAGAACAGTAATATCCCTATGTGCTGAGAATATTGAAGTAGTATCCGCAAATGTTGCAATATAAGCGTTATTCCGGATGGGGATATCGGCTACGAAAATGTTAAAGATGGTTGGGGAAAGTGGTGATCCTTGAGGGGACGCCTGCTATGATTTGGCGGGGATTAGATTTGTCCCTTATCTTAACGGAGAAGAAGCAATTGTTTAGAAAGCTATTAATGATACCAAACAGGAATTTCGGAGTGCCTATCGTCTAAGTTTGTAGAGAAGTCCGTTGTGCCAGACCCTGTCGAAAGCTTGCGCGAAGTCCAAGAATACGGAAAGACAACACTTTTTATTTTGGAAAGATTTATGTACAAATTCAGTTCAGCAGTATTTTGGTGTGCAAATGAATGCTTTGGTGAAAATCCGAATTGATGCGACGGAAATGTTTTCGTTTTGAAAAGATGGTTATTAAGACGTTTTAGAATTAGTGTATCTGCAATATTGGCGAGAGTGGGAAGAAGACTAATAGGTCTGCAACTGTCTGGGTTGTTGGGCTTTTTGTTTGGCTTCAGTATTGGAACAATTAGTGCATGTTTCCAGCTGAGTGGGAAATACCCTAACCTTAGACAGGAATTATACATGTTATATATAAAACCTCACGTGATAGATGTTTTAGTATCTTTGGTGTGATACTATGATGACAATAAGATTTTCTATTTGGGAGAGATTTAATGAGATAATATACTTCCGCGGGAGGTACGTACTTTATCGACCCTGCGATATCAACATTTGGCTTGTTTACATATTTTTTGGACAGGAATGAAGTCTCCCTGAATGAGATTTGGTGAGAAAGTCGATTCAAAGTAGTTTGTGAGTACTTCCTCTTTCTGTTTACTGCTGTAGACTACGTTATCTTTGTTCTTAATACGGGGGTGGTGTTATTCGTTAGGAGAGCTACTCTTTCCCACATAGAATTGTCTTTCGGAGAGAGTGACTCTGTCCACTTTCTACAGTTATTTAGATTGTTTTCTTGAATTTTCATTTTTACCTCATATGAATTTAATTTTGATTTTAAATCAGTTTCTTTATCGAGCCCGCAGTCGCCTAATTTTATTTTTCTCTATTACCAAGTTGGTTATTTCCTGAGGGAGTTTGGGGTAGGAATTTTTAGTATCAAAAGACTGAGTGTCAATTGAGCGTCTTTTAGTCGTAGTGATTAGTAATTCAGAAAACTGGAAAGCAGTTGCATCTATTTCCGCAGCTGTGTTTAGAGTCTTCAAATTTATCAGATTTTGATTTACAATATTTTGAAACTGTTCCCAGCTAATTTTTGAGTTTCTAAAGGGAAAATCATTTTTCTGGGGAATNTATTGAGAATAAAAGATCGGCGAGACACAAGATGTAGCGAAATGCTTCTCTGATGTAGAATCCATAATAATAATAATAATAATAATAATAATAAACTGATTAATTTTGTGGTTAGGTTCAAGCCAAGCTATCAGGACTGATCTTCCGCCTGACGAGCGTCAAAAAATATACAATAATCGTAGATACATAAATAACAACACATAAATATATACATTCATGAACATATACACAATAATAAAGCATAAATTATATCACAAAAATTGTAGGAATATATAATTACTCTACTCTGAGGTTCAAACTAGGGATCATCCCGGTATTAATTATAAGCAATTGAGGAAAACCCAGAAAAAGCCTCAATTAGGATGACGACTGAAGACCGATCATAAATATTAGATAATATACTCCAAAATGTATGATACATGATAATTACATAAAATACAAAATACATTAATTAGAAGATAATATTACAAAATATCGCGAAGGATATTACTTTGATATTTTTAAATTGCAAAATTTAAACTTACAAATTTATGACTGCACGTAGAACATTAAAAATATTTAAATTTATTACAGTTTAGTAGTAATTATAACAAATATAATTATTACATTTATATTTAATTACAATTTAATACTAGATTTAAAGAAATAAATCCTATGGCATAATGAACATTTAATAGTTTTAATCTATATTGTGGTTAAATATTAAGAGAAAATTATTATTATTAATACAAAATGATGTAAACTACATATCAAAGAAAAAACAGAATACTTTCTATTTTTAAAAATGTCAATAAATTACAGCTATTTTATCACGATAGTTTTATTGAACTTTTATCTTAATGTTTGCTTGGACAAACCAGCTACTGGAGTGATTCCGAGAAACATACGTTAAGAACCTGTTTCTTACAAGAGCGTATTGAAGAACTGTTCCTGATAGTAATAAAAAGAAAATTCCACATTATCGCTACTCCTACAGTAAAAGAGTTATTGTAAAATCCTAGCTTCTGTTTGAGTATTGAAAGAAGTTTTGATTCCTGAAAGTGTAAGAGTTAAAAAATTAAAATGCTCAAACAAATTCGAAGGACCGTTCGAACATAACTGTTGGTAAAGCAAAACAAGACTGTATTTTACACCTACTGTGTAATGGTAAACTCTTATTTGAGTGAAAGAAATTCGATGTGTCAAATTTCTTAAACCCACACATCACGCTAATGACCCCGACAGTGTTTACAATTGTTGACGCATCAATAGCACATCTCTGCTGCCCACTCCCAAACCATGTTACGTCCTCTGTCTCCCCTTTTGTTGTAGCGGTTCTGCTTTTGGTCCATTGAAGCTAGTCAGGCTTATGGCGTACGTTACCACATGAATCACGTGTATTTCTTTTTTTATCGCGGATTGATATCCAGTGAAGTGTTTTGCGCACGTGTTCCTTTTTCACTTACTAAGATTAATTTAAGCCCGGTGCACTAGCTTGCTGGGCGGCCCAAAACTGTAGCGCAGTCTGATAATCCGCTACATCTCGGTCGCTCGCCATTTAACAAACTGCACGTTCTGCTCGCGCGTCCACGTCATCACCGCAAGAAATGAACTAGAATTTATAGCTCGAGTCCGAGTTGAACATTTGCATATAAATTCTCCCCAAAATACTGGGAGCTCTTGTAGGTATTCCCTGATCGATGGCAGCACGCGCCATGCTCAGTGCACTGTTTGCGGTAATTAGTGGGTCGGGCAAGGTGAAAGGCACAGAGACGCGATGTCAAGAAACTCTTCACTGAATTATCTCTTTTACAGGAAAATATAGTGGAGTTTTATTTTCTCTAGCTCTAATTTAACATAATTATACTTTTCATAAATTCTTTTTAATTTAGACGGAGAAGTGCGAACTAAAGTGACAAAACGTATTGTATATAAATATATTCAAGGAACGACAGCCATGGCAGAGTTGCCACTTCTCTCCGTACACACAGCTGAGAAGAGCGTGAGTTTATTTCCCGCTCGGTCGAACTGGTTGAGGATATGGTACACCAACACCAGATTAATATCGGTTCGGTACCTTATCATTTCCTTCACCCAAATTATGTAAGGAGGAAGAGCAGGCCCGAACCTCGCCATATTATAAAATAAGACGTGAAATGAATAAAAATACGTAGGCCAAAGGTTGTTATCCATTAGTACGACGGGAGACACGGTTAAGACTTATTCTGTCTTCGGTTTAACTCTTATTCTGCTTTTCAAGTTAGTTATTACATTTCTTTTGTTAAATTTATCTATTGTTCCCAAAACATCAGGTGTATCTCCTGAACTATCTGCACATTGCAATGTGATTTGTGCACGTCCAAGAGAGATTTTACTAGCTTTGAAAAATAAAATTCCAAAGAAACACAACACGTCCAGTGGCATAATATAATTAACTCATATTATTGAAAATGCACAAAAACTTCTTAAGGACAGAAGCACTATTTTGGAACCCATCATTTAGATGGAACAATGGGAAATCCCTTTAGGTGAATGGATTAGTTATATCTTCCTTAATGGTACGAACTCGTGTGTTCCGCTACTTTGTGAAAGAAAGGTACGATGCCTCATTTCACTGCCACTCATCCGTACGTTACACTTGTCTGTCCCGTCTTTCTAAAAGCTATTTCACTTTCTCAATCAAGGTGTAAATAAGGTATCCTAGAATTAAATACTTTCAAATAAGAAATTTTGACGCTAATAAAATAATGGATAACAAGCAATATCCACAAACAGCCCGCTTATCCATCTGAATAGCAATTACCATCGTGAAATTCGTGTTCCGAGGTGACATATCAGACATTATTTTTCAGTAGCCTGTATCTTCTACTACAATAAATTTATTTTTAATTTTTATAGGTTATAAATGAATCCCTGAGAATTTTAGGGGAATAACTAGCTGAACCCGAGTAAAAAGTTCAGTTAAAGAAGTTAAACAGTTTAAGAGAATGTGAATGTAACAACTTCTAGTTCAATGCTTGACCAAAACCACTTATCTCGGTTTAATAATCCGCAATATTGGTCTGTCCGAAAATTCACCGAATGTGTTTCTGAGGTAATAGCTTATTCCAAAATAATGTTTCATAATCCACATTGTTTTTACAAATTGTAGTATCCACATGAACAGTAAAAATGTAGGGAATTTGTTTATTTATTTACAGTCCTTTGTCTTCCAATGCTTTCACGCAGCACACAGTGCTTCTGAGAAATCGTTTGAGAACTGACGATAATTCGAAATTACTTTTCTTTTGGCAATTGGTTAAATCAGAGGTGAGAAAAATGTTTACAGAAAAGTTACCTTTCAGAAATAAAAAACAGCGATACCTGTAAATTCAAAGAAAATTTATTAATAAACAATGTATAGTAAAACAAAGTATAATAAAAGAGTGTGGCAAAATTGAGAATAAAATTTACAAAGTTAATTCTTAATTAAAGACTCCACACTTTACGTTTTATTAAAAATATTTGTGAATCATCATTATTAAAAGATTCACATTATTAATTTTTTATTGATTTTTTAATAAAATGACACGATTTATGGCAATACAGAACAAAATAATTAAGAATAGCGTAGTGGAAAAAAATCTACCACGAAAAATTGCTTAGGGCCAGTTCTGACATGGATGGTTTGAGAGACTGGAAAGGACGGCTTCTCCCATGTCACCCAGCAGTCCATTAAGGAATGTGACTCGTAAAAATCCGAAGTTGTAATGGCCGCGTTGCATGCTAACATAACACTCTCTATTGACGCTTCACGCGGGCGAAGAACGAGGCGGCAACGGTGGCTGTGTTAACAAAGTCAGCGTCGCCGTCGCATCCCGCTCGGCGCCTGCCACGTCTCGCCCTTGTTTGTCGCCCTCTTGCCACCAGTGACGAGAGATCTTTCGTGGACGCTTCGCCGCAGAGCACCTCCCCCTCCCCTCCCCTCACCACCGCCAACACCCACTCTGAGGGAACGCAAGGGAGAGTCTCTGGGTCGTAACCCTTTCCAAACAGCAGAGCAAAAGTAATTATCCCATTTTTATGGGCTTTCATACAAAACCAGCTCGTTAATCAGAATGAACTCTGCTCTCTTACTTCGCTAGGATATTGATCTCGGGTCAAAACACCCAATAAACCAAAAACATTTGCCTAGATTTTGATCTGTATCACTCGCTCATCAGGTCTTATATACTACACGATTTACTGTGCCACGGAAAACTCACAACCATTGCTATTGATGAATATTCTGCACACCACAAAACAAATTCATAAGAGAAGACGAACCGCATGTACAAGTAATCCCGTGTCGAAATTTAATAAGAATGTATGATTGCTAATTATGATGTTATTGCTTTTCAGAAAGTTGAGTATTAGTTTTGATGAGGGCCTAACTTTGGCATTCGACAACTTGCTTGTTATCGTGAGATCACTATTCTGACGGATATCCAGCATGAAGAAGTAATATTAGTTTGTTTTGAACTTGTCAAGTCATGCTTCAGTAAATAAGATTCATCGCATTTTATGTGGTTAATGATGACATAGGGGCTTACATACATAGGGATATGGATTATCACACATTATCAGCCAAAAAGTATTAACTCTATCGTGTCCTTTGTTCCAAACAGGAATCAACTCTCAACTAACGCAGTTGTCGAATGAAGCACGAAGAGTCATGGTCCACCCCTCTGCATCGGAAGTGGAGATCCAGCTCGGGGCCTTCCGCTGTCGGCGTCAGCGCCTCGCACTGTTGCACCTCGGAACCAACACTTGCATCCTCTCTTCCCTGTCGAGATCCTCTCTTTTCAAGAGGGTTTAGGATCGGCCTTCCACTCGAAAAGAGGCGGTGGCGGCGGCGTCGATAAAAGAGAGCGAAAAGGACGGATAGGTGGCGCCCGAGGTGACTTCCCTGGCAGGCGCCGACGCTGTCTGTCCCTGCCACCATCGGCTTCCGAAAGTAAGAACCCACGGCAGAGCCAATTGAGGGAGGCGCTAATACTGCGAGAGTTGGCGGCAGTGACAACAGAAATGGCGTCTGCGCTGGCGCCGATAGCGCCAGCGGCAGAGGTGAAGTGCTAGTAATGGTGGTTTGCCAGTTTCCATCACTTGAAGATACTGGTGGAAAAACAGTGCAAATTCTAGAGAAAGAAACTGGTTGTTTTTGCCAAGGTGCCAAACAGAAACGAATGCCAGTTTTGAGTTCGGTGACTAACTAAAACATTTCGTTTGGAATACATTTATTGGCTTCACATTTAAGTTTCGTTAATTAATAAAATGTTGAACCTAAATAAAATGATAAATAACTTATTACAAATAAATGATCTGAATATTAATGAAAGTTAATGATAACAAAATGATAATTTAATAAAGCCAATAAAGTTTTAAAGTGAATATAGATTTACGTTTTTACCACTGTTAGTTGCAAGTGCATCGCATTCTATGAACAGAATAATGAAAACATGTGTTTTGAGATAAGGCAATAAGCGATTACTACTGGAACTTCTTGATATAAAAATAGTTAACACCAATTTAGTCGAGATAATATTATGATAAATTGTGAATAAAGCAATTCATTTCCGAAGATGTGTATAGAGCAGTTACATGCAAAAACTATGTTGACGTCAAGTAACAATACCCTATGTACAATGACGTAGGATACGTATCTACTGCCGGGAAAAATGTGGAATTTGACACCCCTTTACTGTGATTACTAAAAGATAAAAATTTAAAAAGTGAAGTAAATATTTAGCTACAAATCTGAGAACTTAAAAATCAGAAAAAAAATTAATTGTGAAAATGTTTGGAATTAATTAAAATTAAATAAAATTAATATCTAAAGCAATATTATTACTTCAAGAAAAATTATTGTTAAATGAAAATTATAAAATAATATAATTCAAAATACAGAACGTTGCAATATAATAAATATTTTCTTCTTTGAAGAAAATCATTTTTACCATCAAGTTTCAAAGACCTAAAAAACATTTTCATTATAAATAAAAATAGATATTAATTAATTTAACTCTATTGAAAAGAAATAATGAAAAATATAATAATTTCAATGCTTTGGATTACTAAAATATTGCTTAAACGGAAACCAATTGTTTGCTAAGTGCAAGTATAAATTATCATATACTCTAAATAAAAACACAATTTCTTTCTTAAACAGTAATTTAATTTTCCAACTTTTCCTCATAGCAAAGTCTTTAATAGCACTATCAAGTTTTGCTCAATACACAAGATGGTCAGAGGGGTTAATCAAAGTGTTCTTGTCGATCTAAAATAATTTTTAAACACTTCATGCAGCACAGAGGTCCAGCTGCCCAAAAAGCATAAAAAAGAAAGTGATTGCATTGAGACTAGTGATGATTCATAAGATGCGCTTACCGCTGTTCAAGGATGTCCCTGATGTCATTTTTAGTGAGAGGCGTTGTAAGAAAAATTTTAACAGTAGCAGGAAAATTTCCAGCAATTACTACAATTAATTACAATAAAAAATTTAACAAATGTTATGTGAGGTCACCTATGTTTATAAGGGAAAATATTACTATCTCCATAAAAACATATTATATGCCGAATATGCTAACAAACGATAAACATTCCCATAAATAAATCCGGGTACGCTATTTACTAGGAAAGTTGAAAATAATATTGTGAAGGTATAGTCCTCTTTGAGTCTTTCATTACCGTTAAATTATGATTTCTTTTCACTTAGTTTTGTATTAATCCTGCATTGAATGTCATTAACATACCGATGATTATTCGCACGTCATACGAGATAAAGCACAAAAAAGATGTGATTGGCAACAACAGAGGTAATTTATAATACCGTGAATCAAATTACGTCGTAATACACGCAAGGCTTTTACGTACAATTGAATCGCGACTACGCTTTGATGTTTGAGTGCGTCCTCGCCCTCAACAAGTAACTAACTCGAATTTTCCTATTAATTTATATTTCTACGGGAAATAAACAATGCATTTTTCAATAAAACAATGAAAAGAACAGAAAATATAATATTACACGAAATAACTGTTAGGAAACTACTTTGAACATTGTAAGAGTAAAATGTACGCGACCAATATGGTCATGTTAGAGAAAAAATGTATAATGTAATCCAGTCACTTTATTCCTCAAATAATGACAAACTGTATCTTAAACTACATAAGAGATAAAAAGGAACAATTTCAAGATGTGTGTCAAAGTAAAAGTAAATATTCTAGCTTAACGGCGTGGTACAGATATCCAAAGAAATCTAAATTTTAAAAAGCGAGTAAAATGTCTGCAAGTCCATTCTCTAGAAAAACAAAAGAATTCAATATTTGCTTTATTTTTTCTCGTATCACTACCAACGATGTAAAGTGGAATCATTTAAAAAATAAAAATTCCTTTAGAAATCGATATAAAAACACACTATCCTAACATCAGTATCATCGATGCAGTAATCATATTGCCTATACATACTATAGTCTTTTTTGCTATGCTGCTGAAATATCCAAGAATTCTTACCGAAAAGTAATCTTCTCGGAACAAAAGAACGTAGAGAGGCGCAGCAGGCAGCGCTTTGGCGGGGCGGTGGACGCGGCTAGCATGGCCAAGTGGCTGTCGGCAGTAGCTATTTCATTAAAGAGTTCTCCGCATATTTCCCCACCCCAGTTCATATCCTCACCATCGCTTGGACCTTGTGCTCACATAACTACTATTACGGCCACATCTCACGTTCGGAAAACGCGTACACTTCCCACCTAACTTACTCGCGCTAGCTTTAATACATAAGCTCTCAATTCAGCTCGCTAATGAAACGAGATTTCGGATGTTACTCGAGACCGCTTCGTAAGTGAGTCACGGATATCGAAGGAAAGCAAAATTAGATTCTGAACGAAGTGTGCGGTAGAATGAATTAAATTGGTGTAGGGATAATTAACCCCAAAAATGTTTATTTTCTCATTAATTACTTTACCTAATAAAAGATTCATAATTCAATGAAACAAGTAGAATCCTTGAGCCAACGTTCGCTGGAAGTTGAAGTTCTTCAAGCACATGATCATCATTAAAGGTAAAAATGTAAACGCTCCGATGATTCAATTAATTTCGATATTTCATGCATGCTTTTGAAGATATTTTAGTTCAAATCGGACGTTGCTTTTATGGGAATAACACGGACAAGCTCCCATTCTTTCTTTTGCTTTGTTTTCACACTTATTTCTATTCAATGTTCCTGGGTAATCCTTATAAAGACACAGTTCGAAATTTCAACCTCAATGACTATTGTTTCTAAGAAATGGCTATTAATTAATATGCATTTTGCAGTCGGTTAAAATCTTTCAAGTAAAAATAAAGCCTCTACATGATTTCGCAGAAGAAATATCAAGATTTACCACGTTTCTTAAGAATATATCCATTAATATATTATTTATTTCAAAATACATTTGCTTCATTATTTGAATACATAAATAAAAGGATTAAACTAAAATATTCTAAACTTAAAAAAGTACACCGTTGTTCCCAACACATTTGTTGAAATTATATGAAGTGTGCATGTTCTATACTTATCTCGCTACATCCTTCAAGTTTCGAAAATGCTACATAATTAAATTTTGTGACCCAGAATGTCACTCCAGATGATTACTCCCTTCTAGACTAAGAAATTCCTTATTATAAATAGGTACGCAGTACTTAATATCGACTTTCATAGTCACTGTAATTTTTTGAAGAGAACAGATTTGTTTCATATTTTACTGTGGTAAACTGGTTTGTAGAATACCGAGGTCTAAAATATAAATAATAAAAATAAATAGATTTTTTACATTATCTGTCAGATATTGCATTATATGTCATTATATTATATGTTAAATTATATGACAGATATTGCAATGTAATTAAATGTAATAATTTGTAATGATAAGGTGTTTTTCTAATATTGTGAAGAACTAATTTATGTTAAAATAAACATATTTATTACTAGTTAATTACACTTTTTTCGCCATATTTAGTTCCAAACGCTCATGTCAATTACCGACTCATTCCACTTTTTGAAACTGTTGGCTGTCGTTTATCATCCTTCTTGACGGTAGGTATTAACAAGTCTCTTCAGCGCTTTCTTCACTATCACACATACACAATACACTTCTTATATAATGATTTCTTCATAAAACATCGCATAAGTATTATGTTTCAAGGGAAATTTTAAGAGTCGACAAATTCTGGAAAACGAAATACATTTCACCAACTCTTTTTTAGGTACATTTATATTCCCTGGAGTGTAGGACGCACTCGCGTTACACACCCCAAAATGCAACAAGAATGCCCCGCAGCCACTAGGCGATGCAGGGTAGAGAAGTGTTTACATTCAAGATTACCCTAGTATTGTCCTGCATGTTTTGCAAATGTAGGTGCGAAGTGTATTTTCATTAGTCGGGAGGAGGGGAGAACTCACTTCGAAGCAGGAGCGTATCCAGCTCAACACGTAAGATGGGGAAGATTTCTGATTTCAACCTATATCAAGGATAACTGAATGCCTTAGAATAATACACACTTTCATAAAAAACACTTTTTATTTAAAAGAATCAATTTTTAATCAATAGTGTTTGAGGAATGGATGCAAATTTTTCAACTACTTCTTTTACTAAATGTTCCATATGGAAAATTGTGTATCTGCCCCAACTCTTAAGGTGGGGCAACTGCCCCATCTTGCCCCAGCCTGCATACGCCCTTGCTTCGTAGTCATTCGCTCCAGGAGCTTTGCGGATTTCTCAGATCGGAAATAATTTTAACACACCGCTGTGAAACCTTGAAAGTAAGTTCAAACTGCACACAACGATTACTTTTATGATTTTATTTTGCAAGGTATTATTATTAATTTAGATTTCAAAATTAATGCGGCTAAATTGTTTCATGTGTCCAATACTAGAATTATAACCCACTCATGTTCTTGACAATTAAGTGAGCAAGTTATCACCTACAGTCAATTTACCGAGTACAATTTGTCGAGTCATAACACAGGGATAGAGTGAAAATCTACCACACTGTGTATCTGCTCTAAGGGAACCAGTGCTGTGCACATAGAGAGTTTCTGGGGAACCGTTTCGTCAACACTCTGTTCAAATATGTCAACAGTATTTGAGACCCTGAAATGCAACGGGAAATAATATTTGGGCACAACAAGAGCTCAAGTGTTGCAGTTCATGCTTTCTCGTTCAAAGTAGGCAGATAAATAGCAAGAGGATGTATAAATGAGGGAGGATGAATGTAGGAGAAATTGGTTGCAAATTGGCGGAAGAGAATTTTGTTTATTTTTCTGTTTTAGCAAAAATATGTGATAATGTCCAAATATTCTACCTCCATATTTTGAGGAATCATGAATGAAATGATTTGAATGAATAAAACAATAGATACACAACGAATCAAGGAAGACTATTACAAACAAAAGAGCATCGGGAATGCAACTGAAACAGAAGGGAAAATATCTAATAGTTTGTAACGTATGTTCCTGACTAACATACATGAAATTCGTTTCTTTGATACAGAAAATAGATGATACACCCTTCACCCACCGATAAACGTAAGTCAATGTTCTGCTACTCCCGGGAGGATTTTAAGAGTATTAGAAGATTAATTTTCATGCTCCAGTAAGGGAATAAACGTAACTGTATTAACTATCATAAATAACATTCTAGGATGAAAATTGGATTTTTATTCTTTAAGAATCGAAAGCACTCAATCGGTTCACATTTAAACCTCGACTTCTTTTCTCATAATTTTGTCTCAATCGATATGAACTAAGTTACCTTTCATCTAGAAACATCAATGAATATTTGAACAAAGTAAATGGAATATATAAAAATAATTACATTTTAAAACCAACTTAAATATTAACTAATACAAATAATTTTTGGTAACTGATTATATTTTGAAGAAGATGTAAAAGTTTAAAGTAAGATATTCTATAACTCCATGCCCTACGTTTTTATCTGACTGGTTAAAATTCAGGAACTTGAAGAACAGTCTCAATTAACTCGACGTAAAATGAAGGATACCAAATGCAGGCCAAGATTCATAATATAATTATAATTCTACTGTATCAAAAGACAAAAGGTTTCCTATCAACTCATCTCGTAGAGCACTTTTTCGCGAATACTTTGCTTTCAGTTTTGCATTTCCTGTGTTACGAAGTCACTTCTCCGACAATCCAATTATTATCCTACTTAACGCCAGTTTCGGGTTAACCGTCAGCTGCATGAACTATGCGCATACAGCTGCACCGATCACGAACCAACTATTTTCATGGAAGAGGCTCTATTTTGGCGCCCACCTTCACACGACGTACCTGTAATTTATATGGGTTGTGCTCGGCGGCTTGAATGACAATTTGCTTCAGAGAGAAACCCGCTCTGCATACGTTTGAAAGTAGCAATAATAGTGACTTGGATTGGGACCTCAAAAACTCATCAACAGCGCGGGCTGAAAGCAAGCACAAATCTGCCGAAGAGCATTTTTGCCCTCCGAAAAAACAAAAACAATTTCCTTGAAAGAAAGTATAAAATTTAATAAATTATATATATCAAAATAGACATGAGAATGTCGCAGTTCTGCAACACAGATATTAGTTTTTTCTTTCTCATGTACGTAGTGATAAAGTGTTGTAATCGTGAAAAAATTCGAAAGCGAGATTTCGACGGAAGTAGATTTTGGCGATCCCTGATTCTGAAAAAGTGGTTTTTGGCATAACGTCCGTCCGTCCGTCCGTCCGTCCGTCCGTCCGTCCGTCCGTCCGTCCGTCCGTCCGTCCGTCCGTCCGTCCGTCCGTCCGTCCGTCCGTCCGTCCGTCAGTCAGCCAGTCAGTCAGTCAGTCAGTCAGTCAGTCAGTCAGTCAGTCAGTCAGTCAGTACGTTCATCTGTCTGTCTGTGCGCAGCGATTCTGAGTAAAAGGATGAACCAATTTGATTCGCATTTCGTATTCATGATAGAATTTACTGGTTGTCGATGCACGTGCTCTGATTTTTCTTTTCCTTTAAAACAAAGGATACTTTACATAAAGGACAAAGTACTCTTTTGAATGTTTCTAGAAAATGGGTCCAACGATTTTGCTTAAATTTTGTGTACGTAAAGCACAATTAATATGCATTACATCCGCATTAGCGGAATTTCACTTGAAAGTTTGGTATATACGCAGTAAAATAATTTCTGTCTGCTACACTTGCACATTAGGTTAGTGTTTCAAGAAGCTTGAATAATATTTGGCAGTGTAAATGGACCAAGTAGGTGTAGAATACACTTTTCGTAAACTGAAATGAAAGATATGATAATGATAAAATACATAGGAGGGCAGCATACGCATTGGAGATACGAAAATACATCCATTTCTGTCTACAACGAAATTACATTTACATAACACTTTTACGATATTTTTTGTCATTATGCTGCAGATTGAGAAAAGTATATAAGAAATATGTGCAATGGTTTTGCACCACTAGTTATAATGGGTTATAGGTAAGTTTCGAATTTCCCTGTACAGGTTCCGTAAGGTAGCAAACCAACTTAACAAAACTGAAATAACTGTTATGCTACTATTTAAAGATATTTTATTGCTGTAGCTAGATATTTGTTGCAGGATATATATTTAAAAAAATTATGTTTGCTAGCTTAAACGAAAACTAGCAAACATCACAAAAATGAATAAACAATGGTTCTAGATTATAGAATACGCCTTCTAATATTTTATTGCTCCATTGACAATTTTGATGCTTAATAAATTTACAGAGTTGGCGATATTTTTACACCGTTCGGCAACGGATATTTTTTTTAATAAATGGAGAAATATTCGTCCTGAAAAAGAGAACTAGTAGTATCCCGTGACAAATAGCAGTATACTGTTGAAATATAGATGTAAAATATATGTATAAGTGTATTAACAATTTAATCCATCCAATGGAACAATAAATACTAGAAGATGCATTCTATATCCAGAACTATTATTGTATTGTTTTGCGATGTTTGCCGGATTAAGGATTATTTTTTTCAAGTCTGACTGAAATCATGGTCATTCTCGTTCCACCTAATACTTTTATAAACAAATGGAATGGATTAAATCGTTAATACACTAATACAGTCATTTAAGTGTGTTTTATAAGAGTATCTTGCAATTTGTCCCAGTTTTCGACTAATAGTTCCTTTTCAGAGGATGAAGATATCTCTATTTATTTTAATAAAATATCCGTTCCTGACCGGTGTGAAAATATCATTTACAGTGAAAATTTATTAAGTCACAAAATTTTCAATGGAGCAATATAATACTAGAAGGTGCATTCTATAATCCAGAACTATTGTTTATTCATTTTCGTGATGTTCCCTAGCTTTAGGTTTAAGCTAGGATTAAAAATAGTACAAAGCAATAAATATTTGTTGCGGCAATAAAATAGCTTTAAATAATAGCATCAAAATTACTGCAGTCATGTAAAGTTGGTTTGCCACCTTCAGTGACCTTTCCTTCACGGGAGTGCATCCACAGTCTACCTTGCCAGTGAGGAACGGAAGCGCGCTTCCGTAGAAGGATATATCCTGCGCAGGCCGGTGAAAGGTATCAATCAACTTCTACTGGAATTACAATTAAACAATACCTTATACTTGGTCAATCATCCTCCCCTCCTCCCCCCCCCACACACATACACACAAAAAAAAAATTTTTGTTGAAAATACTGACGATAATATCGCTGTTGAAATTGTCTGTAGGTTATCTTACAAAACTGTTGAAGAAGTAGGTCTGTTTAAAAAGAATTATATCAGTGTCAATTCATCTGCACCCGGTGAAGAGACAAAATACATCGAATTTCCAACCCTATAGTTCAAATAAGTTTACTGAAGTCCTCGGATCCATACATTTATTTGTTTAAGATGTTTTGAAGTGGATATTGTTATTGAGGCATATGATGTAATGGATCATTTTTAACTTCAAAGATAATGAATATAATTATTTATCTCTTGCTTGAATAGCAAGACGACGAGAGTTTTGGGTGTGGATTCAAACGTGTACCATCAAATTCAATCGTCCAATCCAATCCTATGCCATTCTTGAGAATACCTCGAACAATTTTGATGAAACTCTCAGAATGGAGGTATTTGAGGGTGAAAAAGCCATGGAGTATCTCCTCATTTTTTAGCAGAATAAATCAATACTTTTTAAAGAGGGCGTGTAATCGCCACCCGTCAAACAGCTTATCTCAGAAAGGGCTCGATACATTTCGACGAAATCTACGGAATATAGAATTTATGGGAAGCAACATCATTACGTTATGATCTTATTACTGTGCAAATTGAATTTTTGTTCTTCTTTGAAACGTAAAGCACCTGCTATTTGACCCCTGTTCCTGTTTCAGATTTCGACATCCGATTGATTTGCGTTAAACGATTTATGGTCGCTTTCTGTTATTCCTAGCAAGTGATATAGATTACCTCGTGTTTGAGTAGAAGACTGGCGTGCGTCTTTTGCATCCAAATGAAGCTCCGTCTCCCAGATATTGTCCTCCAGGAGGACATCCAATCTTATATTCATCCGGAAAGAAACAGAAATGCAGTGACGACGCTTTAATTGTAATTTTCGAAAATGTAATACGGTCACAATTTCTACTCCACCGTCCTCCGGGAATCGGCACCCTCCCCCATAAGAAGCAAATCCCTTCATACCGTAGTATTATTTGCTTCTTAAATCACAAACTCAGTCCGCACGCCATTCGAACGCACGCAACGCACGGCTTCTTGAGTCATCTATCTGTTTTTTCATCTAATTATCACAAAAAGTTCAAAACTTGGAATATTGTCGTCGCTATTTTCTCGGACAGTTCTACTCTTTGGATGTCTCTCTCTCTCTCTCTCTCTCTCTCTCTCTTGTCATGATGTCTCGTCAGAGTCAGTTCGTACGAAATCATCAAATATGTTTCTGACACATTTTACTTCTTATACATTGTCAGTTCCTATATCAATCAGGGAGTACAACACAAATATCTTCAGATGTTTATCACTGCCACTGGCTTCTAGCAGACATTTTCTTGAGATGGATGTCATTTTCGGCGTTCGTAAAGGCTATTGGTAAATGAAATAACGTTTTCATTTATTTACATTCTTGGAATGAATACTGTCTTAATCTACATGAAATTATCAATAGTTCATGCTCTGAACAAAGAGCTGTTATTCTCTAGGACCAATAGTTGTAGGGTTCTGGGATACAACATAAAATTTTATAATAAAATCATGTTTTGACTTGAGGAATACATGTTTTGACCTTTTTTAAAGCCCCATTAAAACAGTTCGGAAACTTTTATCATAGAAGGGGTTAAAACAGTGACAAAACATTTATTCTCCACAAAAATAGAAAAGAACACTAAATGCTAGCAAATTTTCAGACTATTTAAATCTATCCTTTAAGTCTTATGTGTCATCAAATTTTGATATTTGACTAAATTCACTTAATTTCAAATCAACATACTGTATATCACAAGGGACTGAACAAAAATTTGAAATTTTCACAAAATGTGCTTTTGGTAACTAGTAATTGGCACATAAAACTTCATCATCTTTTTATATACAAACTGTATTAAATTGTTTTAATATTGGAAATATTTCAATTAGCAAGTAAAAATTAATTAACTTGTAGTGTTTTACAAATGGTACTATATTTGTGAATGTTAATATTGGTTCAGATAGATCACAACTTAACCTGTAAGTGACGAGAATACTTCTATGTAATAAACCGCACTCAATAAATACGTAGGTTCGTGATTGTCAGGGGGAGAGGGGGATGTGAAACAGAATACTTGAAAGGATTTGAGGTAGAGTGAAAGACGAGAAATGAATTTGCGAAACTTCTAAATGCTTCTGAGGTAAATGGAAGAAGCATCAGGACGATAAGAGATAACCATGTCCAAGAAAAGAGATTTCAACGAGTAATCCTCTTTGGATATTTTAGAGGTACTCAAATTTAGAATGCAAGTTTAATGAAGTAAATCCCAGAACAGTATGTCAGAAAAGGACATTTGAGAAAAATTTCGAACGACAACAAAAATAAATATTACTCTTGGGAAAATCTCGAATGATGCTTCAACTGAAGAATTATTATTTACATATCCAAGTCATTAAAGGTATATAAGAAAGTTTAGGGCAGCTTTGAAGTGTAAAATGAAAGAAAATCGCAACATTTGAGCAGTCTACAAAAGTATAACCATTTAATTCGACTGTTCTATGAAAGAAACACTACGTCTGAAGAAAAAATGAAAAAATTATTGATGATGATGTACTCGGCAATATGTCCTATGTAATCGATTTATGAGTAAACTAAACAAGACCAAATAGGAGAGCATAAAAGTTCCTGTGATGAGTAAATATTCAAAGAGACCTACAAACGGTACAAGAATCTAGATGTTATACAGCAAAAATTTAGTTGGAACTTTGCACAGTTGGCCAGCTTGTAAATTAGGGGTAGCGCGTCGAGTAATACTTGCTTCCTCGATTCAAAAATAATGAAGTCCGGAGTATTGTTTTTTCAATTTTAAATCATTATTTAGCAATCGAGTGAACAAAAATTTGCTCGTGGGTTATTTAGCGTGTGGGTCGATACGGTCGTCATTGGATAACTTACACTCCCACGAGCAACATTCAAACGATAATTTCACTACTGCGACCTATGAATTCAAGTTAGCAACATTCTGATAGAAAACAAATATTAACTGCTCCTATACCTAGTAAAGTAAAAAATGTATACCAACAAATACTAAGAAAGAAGAATTGAAAGGAATCGAAAGAAAATCTCGAGTTAAGAACCTGAGATTTTCTTATAGTAACGATTATGTGTAAATAATATAAATGCAACCAAAGTGCATTTTCCAAAATAAAATATAATAAATTAATAAATAAAAATGTTCAACCAACGAAAAACTCCCCGTTTTCTTCTTATTAGCTACGGAAACAAAAGTATCCAAAATATCAGAAACATATTTTTGTGTATAATTCATCTTTAACGTAATGAGATCAAGTAATATGAAACTATTTCAAAAGAAAACAATTTAGTTCGAATTTTTCACAGAGTTAAAAGAATTCGTATTCTATACATGTCAGTGTTCATCCAAATAAAAGTATATTTTCCTTACGAATCATTTCTCTTTCTATAGAATGTTAACGTTACCGCTTCATAAGAACCAAGTATATGAGACATGAAAGAGGAATATAAATCATAGAAGGAAAAATCGAGATAAGAAGGAAAGGAATAAAAAAGTAGTTATTAAAAATAATTATTCATCCGTGCAACGAATACTCTCAGCGAGTCACATTTCGTCCATTTATTAAATCTGTAATTCACATACTCATATAAAGTGGTGCACTTTTTTAATATATTTCTTCGAGTGTAATTTTGAAACATATGCAGAGATTGTTACATCTGCGACAATGTTACATCAATAGATTTATCTCATTAAGGAACTGCAATTTATTTACAAACAAAAATTGTTCTGAGGGAACATCGCAACATCTGGAAGTGTTGTTCCACAGTACATTGCCCTAATGATGAAATGCACAAATGAAATTTTTTGTTCGAGCAAACCCGAAGGGAGCCTTCTGAGTTGTATCAAAATTTTTACCTCTTTCTTCGCCGTCTTTTGCTTACCTTCGGCCGTCTCTTCTTCGATTTTTCCTCGCCTTTAGACCATTCTTTGGCATGGGACCCTTCTTTTTTATGGTTTCCACTCGCTTCATTCCCATCCGCTCTGTTGGCATCCTCCCATTTGCGCCTGTCCTCCCATTAACATCTATATCGTTTCATTCCCATTCCTCCCCCATCCTGTTTCTCTCGTTTTTCCTCCCTGTGTTCGACCCCCGGGTCCGCGACCCCCTTGGTCCCTAGCGTTCCACACCCTTTTCCCCGCTCTCGCTCACTGTCCTGGCGCGCTGCCCTGCGTTCTCTCGCACCCTCGCAGCGCCGTTCCGTTCCGCGTGCCCCGCTCCGCACCGTCCCATCCCGCTTCGTTGCTGCCGTGCCGCCGCCGCCGCGGCGTTCCCCGCCCCGCCCCGCGCCGCACCGCACGTGGGCGGTCGATAGCGCTCCGTGCACAGGCTTGCATGCGCCGCGGCTGGGCGCAGTGACGTCACCAAGTCCCGCCCATGACGTTATAATGCCCCTTCCCGGGAGGCACTGAGGAGATTTATTCAGTTGGGGATGAGGTGAAAGTCTTTCTATTCCACTACAAATTGCGACTGTCACACACACACATTACTCCGATTGCGCAAAATATTCAAACAAATACAAGCGGAAGATAAAATAAGCACGATAAGAGAAAGTCGGGGCACTTTCAAGAACAGACTTGTTGTTTGATTGTTTATTTATTTACTTATTTATATATTTGAGGATAATTATACATATTTTCGGAGAATAGGACAAGCATAAGATGTTTGTGTATGAGGGCAGGATATACTAATTCATGAAGAAACTAGGACCGCCAACAACAAAGCAAAAATAAAGGAAGGATAAAAGAAGTATATATAGATGACGTCGGTAATGCGACAAAGACTATAAGGATCCATTAGAATCAAAGGTGCAAATATCATGGAGGATTCAAATGATTGAAAATGCATGTTGACAATGCATTACTACATGAAGCGTCTACATGGGGCACAGCGTAGATCCAGCGAGGCTGGGAAAGGAGAACAAGAGCGGACTGAGAGGAATGAGGTGGTTCTTGAGAAGACCAAGGCGTCAGAGAAGGCAGTGGACGAGAAAATGAGAAGGAAGCTGCAAGAGCGAAGAGATTGGCGGGTGCATCGAGCAATGAGAGTGGGCGGGCGGACGCAAGAGCTTGGAGATGAGGAGCGTTAAGGCGACCTGGCGATGATGTCTAATGTAGGCCGTGCGGTTGGAGGGACGGACAGAAGAAGGACGGTAGCCCGGGCAGCCAACGCCTGTAGGAAGGTCGCTCGAGGACACAAGGGGGGGGGGAGGTGAGGGGGCAAGAACCCCTTGCACTTACGTTGCTCTCACGATATCTGATTTCGAAAAAAAAACCTTCTAAACGCCCATGAAAACCGTTTGTGGATGATTTACTTCATGACATTAGTGAAACCGAACGAAACACAAGGAAATTTTACAGAAATTATTCACATTCCCATCTCTCTATGGGGTTAGTGAAACTAACGGGAAATAAACAACGATTAAGCACGTCTCACGGTTTTTGGGTTTAAAGTTACTTCAGTTTTGTCCATTTACTAGGGTTTTTTGTTTTCAATCGGACTGGCTTCAAATCTTGTTTAGGGCATGGAGGCAGAACGGCTTTCAAATACCATCCGATGAGCTCTACTTGAGTTCATATTGTTGTTTGAAACCACAAGAGGAACGTTCTAAAATTCAATACAACCATCAAACAGAAGAACATAGGTGGAAATGGTTTTGCGGGCGCCCTCTTCATTTATTCCTTAAATTTTTTCAACTTCAATATTTGGACGTGAGGGAAGAAATGAATCAATACCAAACAATTCTATATTACATATTTTCGAAAAATCAATGTAAGGAACAACAAACCGATATGTGGTGTCCCTGCGCTCAAACTACGTTCAGGCAAAACAAATCAAAGCACTGAGAAAGCATCCGTCACAAACGCTACAGGAAAACGACGAAAGCCTAGATCTGGATGATGCTAGAAAACAGAAAATATATATTAATGACTATATTAAAGCAAATAAAATTCATTCAATGGTTGTTTAAAAAATATTTAGTGGTAAAACAATTCGTATATCTTTAAAAAAATTCAAGTGCATGAGAGCTCATTTTGGAACTGATTAGACCATTATTACTGAACTCCATGAATTGACCAAACAGCATGCAGAGTTCTCAGATTTCGAATTAGCTAATATTCTATTAAATATTTTAAATTACTTTATTGTCCTCCACGTAGTTACAATCTTATTTCTGGTTATGAGATGCAATATTTTTTAAATTTTATGTTCAATTTTTTAAATAAACAAGTTTAATTAAATTAAACTAAATTGAATTGAATTTTTAATTGTGAGTGAAACTAAAATAAAAAAGGTGGAAAATAAGAAATTAAAATATTACTATGATAGTAGGCGAAATTTGTACGTACTAGAAGCAAAATATACGAACCGAAATTATGTTGATATCGGTTCGGATTCATGATTTATTAACAAATTCTACCGTAAAGAGAATAGCCATGTCCAGCCATCAAGATAAACTAGGTGATTACGAAACTCAACTTTCCACTATCGTAGGTAGAAAAAGAAGGTACGTAAATTCGAATTATATACAGACAACGTTCATGTAACTTGAATACATACCAGAACTATTCAATAATGTTTCGAAATGGTGAGTTGCAACTGTGAATATTCATTTGTGTTTCAGAGCCACGTCAAAAATAAACTTCATTTGCACAGAACACGTCGCTTCCATGTGAGGGGAGGAAAAGTGGTTCATTGGAGAAAATCTTGATTATTCCGTCGGAGGAAATGCAGGGACAATAAAAATAATTAAATTTTGGTAAGCACTGATGGCGAGACACAAATATGCTGGACGTGCTAGTTGTTTACAAGAGCACTGTGATAAAAAGTAAGTAATGCGAATACAAAATGCGGAAAGTCACGACACTCTGTGATGAAAGGAAATTAGGAACTGTCAACTGCAATGTTTATAAAACGTATAGAAATTGATGAAAAAATTAACAAGTAATTATAAAATTTCAATCAAAAGCAGCAAAGAATATGAAAAATCAAATGGGACGCGAATGGAAGTTAATAAAAAATAGAATTGCAAAACCACTCACTCCAATTTTTCTTCAGTAATTATTTGCACTGTTTCAACTCCTTTTAATTACTAAAATGGTTTTGACTATAGACTACTCACAAGAAAAATTTAATGAAGAGTGATTATTCCAAGATATTTAAGGAGAACAACCTTCCTCGACAAGTTGCATTCCATTATACCAAAGAATGAACGTACGAAAAATTGTCTATTTAATCTACTTCCGCAAAAACTAATAATTAAAGAAAGTTAGGTTATACACTTCCATTCGCGTCCCATTGAGAGTAATTTCAATACGTGCGTGTCAGTCTTTCAGGCATGTTCATACCATTCAATAACTCAAAATATCCTGTTGGGAAAAATTTCAGGTGACTTCCATAATTCTTAGGAGTTTTTTTCAAATACGTGCAAGTAAATTAAAACAGAAATGAGATCGTCATGATTCTCAAATGTCGTAAATAAACGTTCTCATTCTTATAAGCAAACCTTCTGAAATATTGTGATTCAAACCATTGGCAAATCATCCAAGCAAATATAATGTATTTTGTAATATTGATTGTACTCCTACGAGAATGGTCAGAAACAACATTTTAAAACAAGCCCTCTTATTTCTTTTATTAGAAAGATCCATAGTAATAAGTAAACAAGTAAAATATTAGCCGCTGAGACGCACTGGAAGTATTTCTTTTTAATTTGTTTAAAATAGAGAAGGTTTGCCTCGGAGATAGGCAATGACAATTCAGCGTTTGACGGTCGCGCGCCTATTTCTGGACGTTCATTATTCACATCTTAAATTCTAGAAATATTTCTCATTAAAGATTTAACTGTCAGCTTATTCAACCAGGCTATAAATATGAACTATACATTTAAGTCACAATTCGATTTTCCCCGACGCACCAGCCCTTTGAAATCGTGTATTGCGAACATGTGAAAAAGCATATATGCAGTGGTAACGATTTATTTTGAATTCTTCAGTTTGAAATACTCATTTATGATTAAAGCAGAGAAAATACAAAACTATTGTAATGTAAATCTCCAAGTGCGTACTGAATAGAAACGTTGACAAAAACTGTAGTCATGTCAATACAAAGTAAATGAAGTAAAATAAAACACGTGGCATTTATTTATTAAATTCACCTTTAACATTAGACAATTTATTTAATTAATTCACAAAAGAAAACACCTCGCGGAGTTAAAGTGTTGTAATGTGAAAAATTGCAGAGGATAGTTCTGACAACGAGGACAACACCTGAGACAAGGACATTAAAATAAAGTGGCATGTTTGACTACTGGTCGCGACGTTCCGTTACAAAGTACACGAGCTCTGGGCTGTTCATTTTTTCTTCAGAAAAGATTCACGGAGTTTTTACGTTTCCCACAATTTAAAAAAAAACTCACAGTGCGTTTCAGCTTGTAATATTTTACCTCTTATCTTCTTGTTATGGACACTTTCTACTAAAAAATATCAAGGCATGTTTCAAAATGTTGCAACTGACCATTCCCTTGTCAGATCCCATTGACTTTAAAACGAAATTCACAGGATTAAATCAAACTTTAAAAAATTGATGACGTAACAATGGTCTTTTGAGTGGTACAGTAATGTATAATTTGAGATGGCATAGATTTGATGTTTCCATGTTCATTTACTTTCAAAAGCAGATTGAAGGAACTACATTCAACTTATCTCATACTAGAATATATTTCTTTTTTAGCATAAGGAGATCAAAAAAATTGTAGTTCACCAGTGTTGATACAGTACATAGTTTTAACTGGAACGGAGGAAGAGCAGGTCTTACTGTCTGAGCAATTTTCATTAAATAAATATTATATTCAAATCTTTCGTTTTACGTCAAGCAAATATTTTACGTCAACATATATTTGGCAAATCAAAGCATACCTTATCGGTTATAAATCGTGAGTCACAATTTGTCACTATTTGAATCCAGAGAATTGCTGGCAGCAGGTGGACAAAAATCATAAAGATAATTAAAGTGCTTGAGGATCAATGGAACCAATAGGAAGATTTGAATTTGCTCTGAATTACCTTCGAAGATCTTTTATGAGTTACAGCAGTTCTTCGAAAAAAACGTAGAAAAACTATAAACGTTAAAAGGAGATAGTTTTCTTTCACGGGGGCAAAACGTATATCATCTTCCTTCCGTTCACATATTATCCTGTCCATTATCCTATAAATCGACGATTCCTGCCTGTTTATGACAATGACCAAGAGATGCTAACAATCAAATTCTGAAACTTCAACCGCAGAAACGGAAGAATACGGAAAATAGTCAATTTGTGTCATAGTGCCTAAAACTCAGTTCTTGACCGCATAACTTAGTAAATAGATCTTATTTTGTTACCGACCACCAACTCACAACCCAAGGCTGAAAACCTCAAATAGTTCGGCCGAGCGGGATTTGAACCCACGCTCTACAGGTCAACGGTATCGAGGTAGCAAAGACGCTGCCACTAGACCACCGAGATACCGGTAAATGTCAACTCATCTTCTCAAGACAAATGTCGGTTCGGAACCGTAAGTACCCTGGCAACCCAAAATCTCTCCTTCCCAACTCCTTACCAAAGTCACGGTTAGGTAAGAGCGGGCCAAATGGCCTGAACCTCGCCAAAAGACATTAAATTAAAAAATTAGTTTTTCATCGTGACCCATTTCTATTTCTCAAAAATACAGCATTCTCGCTAATTCTTACAAAACTGTTTCATGGAAACTTTCTTCTATAACTCCGTAAGTATTAATAATTCCGCACTTTCATGAAAATCACATCACTGATGTTAATATTACCTCTCATCGTGAACACAGAAAGTATTTTATATTTTTATATTTTTTGAGACTTACAAAAACAACAGTAAATAGCAATGGCGGATTATAAATAATGTTAATGGATCAGAGGTGAAAGAGAGGATAAACGTATTGTAATAAATAATTCGTTTTAGCAATATTTTCGAAGTTTTATAATAAATTGAATAGAATAAATATTCACGGGACCACGGAGCCGCGAAAATATTACGCGTCAAAAAAAAAGAGCCGTAGTGCAGCGATACATGTTTCAACAAGTTTAAAAGAGAAAGCGAGGCCTGGGTCCTTTCAAGTATAACAAAAGATGGCGAAGGGGTAACCCTTCGCCAAACGTGCGTCTAGTAAATGCGTAAGAGCTGTCTACGGCTTCTGGTTTACGCACAGTTTTAGAAAGTTAGTAGTGATGACGACGAGGGGGAAGACCTTCTGGGCTACTGAAGGGTCTTTTGTGTAGAACTGGTGACCTCAATTTTTGAGAGTAAGCAGATAACCTTTACACGAAAATACTACATCACGAGACGAGACATCACGTGATTAGAGGACGATCAGAGATAGGCTGGTTGAGGCGACAACGTCAAAGGACCATAACCAATCGTGAGAGATCTCGTGAAATAAAATTCTAGATATTATTGGATAAAGAAGTTCGTGTCGTATGCGATGGGCGGAGTCAAACTGATTTTACAAAGTAGGAGAAGAGAGGATGAAGATATTTAAACACCCAATCATGTTCTTATGGAGATCAGATCATAATACATGAGATATATCAGAGTTACAGAGACACTCGGAGTACTTTTACTATGACGGTGATCATGGTAATTACGATAATTATCAATATTTCTTGATAGAGATGAACGCCCTGAAAGATCACGAGGAGAGAAATCTGATAGACATTCATCGAGGTTTTTTTTCAAAGTCGATACTCGACTTATAATTCGAGCATCAGATGATAATTATCAGTGGTGCTTACATTCACCGCGAAGTGCAATCTCGGGACACTCGTGTCCAAGATCAATTAAATTATCGAAAGAACCGAGACACTATCGATGCCAGTGAACGTGGAATGGATCATAGCTGGAGTGTACGAGGCCTCATGGGAGATGCTGACTGGAGGGCACCTGGTTGGGCACCTGGGCGTAATTAAACATGCCAATGAGACGACTCCATAAGACTCCCCGTCTCGGCAACTTTTGCTTCCGATGACGTCTGGCATGAATTCGCCAATACCGAAGTAACCATTTTTGAAGAGCCAATGAGCCAATAGCTCTCCATTTTCAAAATAGTATGTGATTTGATTAGTGACGTGTGTCTAATTGTATTGCGAAATACAAGAGGTAAATGATGCAAGTAACCTCATTGGTCGCGGCTGTGTTGCTATCCGATTGCACGAACTTTATTATTCATAAACTGTTATGATGTCCAATGAGCCTTAAGCTCGTACATAGTGTTTGAACGGACAAGTTCCATTGTTGTACGTCAAAAAATAACCAATTGTGTAAACTTAGTGTTACTTTAAGATTTGTAATGTGTGTTAGAGAACAATTGCATGTTGTATTCTTATTTTTGGGGAAATGTTGTAAGGAGAGCATTTGCAGTCATAACAATTATGTACTTATTTTGTTGTAAATATATTAATTTTTTATGAACAATGTGTTTCCTTCGAAAATGATTAATGTGTTGCACGCGAATGAATCGGTCGAACCCATTTCCTTATATTTAAATTTAAGCTCTATGACAGCTAGGCATCAGTCATTACTACGCCGAGTGGGCCAGGTAAGTGAGCGTTAGATGTTTACTTCATTTGTTTATTTTTCTTCTAAAATTCAAGATCATTACAAAATAGCGTCCCAATTACTAGGCTCTAATATTTAGGTATATTACAATTGGCGTCCCAACGTGCGGTTTGAGTGATCTAACACATGCTAAATTCATGTATATACGGGCAAAAGTGAAACACACAACACAGTTCATGAAAAATTGGTGTAGTTTGTATTTTGGTGTATTTTTTGTACTAATATTAAGAAGTGCCAGTGTTCAATTTTAAAACTGTAAAAATGGCGAACCAGCGTGAGACGTTCTGGGAGCTAGAGGTGGATAAGACTAAGAAGGCGGGGGAACAAAAATCTACACAGGATTTGACTGCGATGATGCAGGAAATGTTTAATAGAATCCCAGTTGAAATTGTAAATTTAAATTCGAACATGAAGGCACGAGAAATTAGGATTAATAATAAGTTTGAACAGCTGCGTTGTCAGGTGGAGAAAAATTTCAATCACGTATTTACTAAACTTGATGAAAATAATGAGAACACCTTAAGCAAAAGTAGGACGGGAAAGAATTTACCGAAAAGGGAGACGCGAACATCGCGATTGAAGTCAAACCTGAGCTTTCAGGAGTTCTCAACGTGAAAAAATGTGACATTTTGAAATCGTAGGGAAATATTCAGGAACAGATAAGTGCTCAGATCGAGGTAGTCAATGAAAAAACGTGTTTGGTCGAAAGACAAGTACTAGAAATAAAACACGAAACACAGGCTTTCGGTAATGAACAAAAGGAATAAGTTGAGGAATTAAGACAAAAGATCGATCATATTCATGTTTGGGTCGAGCAAGCAAGAAAGGAAAATATCGAGAGAGCTACACTTACCAATGATGAAATTCCAAAAGAAATGACTAACCAACGAGTTATTTAATCATAGCAATGTTATGTAGAGGAACCTAGAACACAATGGCTTCGGTGTGATGCGCAGAAAACAGAGTTTGAAAACTGTCGAAACGTGAGTCGGCCTTGCGTAAGCTTAAAGGAAACTGTTTTGGGGCAGAGCAAACAGCCTTCCAGGAACAGGAGCAATGACCGAATCGACCCTTGGAGCACCAGTCGACCGCCAGACTCTGGAGGGAGGAAAGGCTCAGGTCATTGCAACCGCGTTTCTGAAAGAGGAAATCCCGAAAAGATGACGGGGGGAGAACTCGTATTTTAGTCAGCTGTGGCGGCCGGAGGTGATGAAAAATGGCAGGTCACCACGTTCTTTCGCGGGGTTGGGGAGAAATGAAATGGAGAAAAGAAATGGAGAGGAGAGAACTCAATGCTAATAGAGAGGGGCATAATAAGAAACGGATGAAGGCTACTATTTTTGACAAAACATTCATTATTTTGACTATTATTATAGAGTGAGTTACTTAAGGAAGACGACGGTAGAAGAGTATTGAAAATATGTAAACATGTCCAGTGGTGAATATAAATAAATAAATAAATAAATAAATAAATAAATAAATAAATAAATAAATAAATAAATAAATAAATAAATAAATAAATAAATAAATAAATAAATAAATAAATAAATAAATAAATAAATAAATAAATAAATAAATAAATAAATAAATAAATAAATAAATAAATAAATAAATAAATAAATAAATAAATAAATAAATAAATAAATAAATAAATAAATAAATAAATAAATAAATAAATAAATAAATAAATAAATAAATAAATAAATAAATAAATAAATAAATAAATAAATAAATAAATAAATAAATAAATAAATAAATAAATAAATAAATAAATAAATAAATAAATAAATAAATAAATAAATAAATAAATAAATAAATAAATAAATAAATAAATAAATAAATAAATAAATAAATAAATAAATAAATAAATAAATAAATAAATAAATAAATAAATAAATAAATAAATAAATAAATAAATAAATAAATAAATAAATAAATAAATAAATAAATAAATAAATAAATAAATAAATAAATAAATAAATAAATAAATAAATAAATAAATAAATAAATAAATAAATAAATAAATAAATAAATAAATAANGATGTAGTGATTAACGCGAGAGCAGAATTAAGGGTTGAAGATGGAAATAAGCGCGGACAATTTAATTTTCGGAGCTTAAAACTTTTTATAGGGCAAATAAATAAATATAACAAATAAAAATGTTTAAATTAGGGCACATGCTGAAGCACAGATTGAATTATAAAATCACACAGATGAGGAGTTCCGCCTTAAAGAGCATAATGGGGAAAAATATTTTGAAATACTATCATTTTAATTGAGAACGACGATATAATTATTATTCATAGCACGAAAGCGCAGGAGAGTTAATTAGTAGGATAGAGTGATTGTCCTTTGATTTTTTTCAATACACGCGATCAAACACCCGGAGGATATAGTTCGAGAGTATTTGTTTATTAATAGTTTGAAGCACCAAATACGCATAGAGTAAATCCCTTCAGGAATGCAACCAAGGTGTAATTCAATCAGTTAATCATTAAAAGAGGAAGAGTTGAGGTCGCATATCGCCTTGGTAGTAAATGTTGTAGTTTTTGACATCACTTAGAAGGATTTGCGAGTGGAAAAGTGTTGTGGAGTTGCTTTTGAATGTAATTGTAGTGTAAAAAAGGAAATTTCGGCCTCTCAAATAAACGTTTTTCACAATTGGCGTTCCAACGTGGATCCACTCTTTTCAATCATGTAAGTATATTACAATATATTTTTGAGAAATATACCAAAACCAGTTACTGATGGTTCTTCAAGTACAACCATTTTTTCGTAAATGCAACACGAGATATCAGAAACACATCAGAATGATCTGAGAGGTCAAATTTTCGGTATTATTCTGATAGCCCTCCTAGCTATGACATTCCACAATCTTTATTTTATCACTTATATATTCACAGAATATTATGAAAATTATTAAAGATTTGAAACCAGACAAGTGGAGTGGTGTTCATGGAATAATATGTAATAATATTAATATTCTTAACGAGTGTTTACTCGGGGTTAGTGGGTTTATTTTGATTTTGATGGTCCCTCAACACAGATTATCTAAAGAGGGTACCTAATTTATTTCACATCTGTGGATATCATCAATATTTCTGTTTAATTTATTCATACTTTTCTGGTATGAATTATTTGTGTGCATGTTGATGTGCATTAAAAAATGAGTAATAAATAATAAAATTGTCGTCCTCCACGTGGTCATACAGTTTGAACTGCTTTTTGACAATAAATTTATTTATTTAAATTGAATTGAATTTTTAACTTTATATAAAACATTCTTTTGGCGTTGAAACATCCGCTTGTATTTTGCAACGCAATTTTTTGTCTTCAGTCATCACAGGTGTATGTGGCAATTTAACTCGAACGCCTTTGGAGTTAAATAAAATAAAAGTGAAAACGAGGCATATTAATTGGAAACTGTGCAGACGAAGTCGCGAAGCACCGAGGGAAACTCTAACATAAAACTGTGCAGCGTAGTTTCAGCATTCGCTATGGGTTTTTAAAAAGTGAAAGACAAAAAAATCGGGTTGTGCGCCTTGTAATACCGATCAGTTTCGTGGAAAATCTATTGATTGTCCAGAAGGTCGTGATTTTAGAGAGTAAAAATAGCTAGCAGGAGAAAATAACAGTCCAACAACGTCTTGTCGCAATACGTTGTGAAATAAACCTATCCATCTACCTGGTTATATCCCCATCCTCTAACCTAACTCCATCAATTCCTCATACGTCATAATCATTTATGTCTGCTATTCCCCCATTAGTCTGTCTGCCGCCACCTCCACGTCCAAAAAACTGCAACTGTTTTATTACTATTGATTACTAGAATAATTAAATTCAAATATTACATAATCTTACACAACGTATTTATAGGCCCATAAATGAATACACATGATATTCCATTTAGTTAAAAGAAGGAAATAATTTACTATTAATTAATTAAATAAATAATTCAATTTAATTAAGATAACCGGCCATATTGATTACAGGTTTAGAAGTGTTATTGCGTTTAAGGTGAGTAAAACACGAATCAGGAGGTAGATTTAATCACGTCAACGTTTCACTGATGCATTACTCCTTTCCTGAGAATTTCTAGATACAGGCACAATACAAAACCAAAACACCAACCCTATCATACACATCTTTCCAGCACTACATGAAATTAACAACAGCGATGATGAATGTTAATGATACGGATGTGCAGATTTCTTTATGGTAACTGTATCTCACCCTTGGGAAGGTGAACATATATCCTCGAAACGTCTACATTATAATATGTTCTATGTAATATTTAAGTTCCAAAATCATTATAAAACCTTTAAATTAATAACCAATTGGACTCATTTTTACGTTTAAAAATTGTGTACGAAATAAAACTCATGACCATATTTGAATATCGAGAAATATAATTTCTGCTTATGTGTTTTCTTTGATTCTCCATATGTAGCAATGTGTCGATAAATGCGTGGGTCCACGAAATGTAGACCTCCACTCGCAATTTTCAGAATTCTTTTCATGATTAGTTATGCCAAAATGAGTTTTACGATGTAAGTGCATTTGAGTTGTGTTCAAAGAATATTGTTCCATCTATTATTCATTTGGTAAATAAATAGTTACTTAATATTGAAGACAGGATCAGGGACGAAAAAATAAGATATCAGATATGTGGTAACATAATCTGAACAATTTACTACAACCGAATATCTACTACTACTTTATTGATAAGGGTTATTAAGCAATATGTGCTATCTCTTGCTATCATTGATGCACTGTGATAACTTTGGTGATATTCGCATATATTGAGAACAATTCTATTTGTGTGTAATGTAATGTTTTGACATACATCTCTTGCTTTCTAAAACATTGTCACAGTCCCTGTCATATTCATATGATTCAAATGTTCGAAATTAATAATGATTTTCATGTTTCCAAAGAAGTAACTTATATATTCATATGTTGGCTCTATTTTCAGCTGCTCATGCAAGGGTCTCTTTGCTTGCTTTTCCGCAGTGCGGCAATAGCATTCCTACTCAAAAATCTATTTTGCATTGTTATTTTTATTCACTGTTTGTCCGCGTATAGGGATAAAATGAAGCAAATAAGCGATTTTGCGAAAGAAATAACTAACGCAATTATAGAACATGAGAATATTGTAACAATATTATCACTAATTTTAAACATATTTGAATCATATCAACACAAAATTCAATGCGTGGCTTAATACAATTTGCGCTCAATGCGAACATATTCATTGAAAGTTTTCATTCGAAGGTTCCCAAAGGTTCGACGGAGAATTAGACTGAATAGCTACATAAAGATATCATCTGTAGGTCAAATAAATAAACAAATCCATCTAACGCCAATGTGAGTTATTTTAGCACAATTGTCGAGTTCACGTACTAGTAATGGGATGCGTAGAATCTTTTTAAACTGAAAAGTTGTTTCATCCTCTGATTCAACTCTTTGAAGAAAATGATAAAATGAATTAAGAGTAACTACTAGATACAATTTATGTACAGCATACTGAAATATTTTGCTGTGACGCTGAGAGAAAGAGGGAGGGAGAAAGGTAGATGAATTGAAGGGAATTAATAACGGGATATGGTTTTGCGTTTAGATCATAAAAGCAAATAATTTCTTTCCCACGTTTTGATACCCTTTGTATCTTCTTACAGGCTATATTTGGAAATAAACAAATTTTTTTATTACATTACATGCCCAACTACGTCCACACAATCATAATAATTGTTATACAGTCATTACAATACTAACTAATAAATTTCTAGAACTTTTAACAAACATTTTCACAAACCAAATTTTAGTTTAATAAGTTAAAATTCTTACAATGCTCTAGTAAATACTCGGAACACGGAATAGTTCACTGAGTCCAAAGGTATACATGAAAGTAGATTTTTCGAATGTCAAATACTGTGACCAACCAACAACCATATTGACAAAAATATACTAACATTTCAATGACCGTTCAGACGATAGATTTATATGTGCAGAATAATTTCTGTGATAACTCACCATCTTTTAAGTCATGAGCACTGGATGACGAAGATCGCAAATCGAAGAAGTTCATCAACGAGTGTTAACAAAATGCAAAAAAGGATCATAAGAGTCCGTCCAAACGTTCCTCACCCAGACACGAACGAAAAATACATATGGTTGGGGGAAACACTGAAGGATTTTAAAGCATTTTAGTGCCAAAGTTTTGGTAGATTATTTTTAAAAACTTATGAAAACTTCATTAAATTAGCATTGCTCGGCGAACCTACAGCCAAATGTCTTTCTTTCTTTACCTGGTTTTCTCTTAGTACTAATGAGCAAGCAAGGCGATTTATTCTTGGCTATCCTCAAGGTGTTTGTTTTTTTATTATGCGTGGTTTGATTCCAAATTGTTCTTTTTACAAATCCTTTGTTTATTTATGGGTACAAATGTGTGTGCATAATGTATTTAAGTTATTTTAAATGTGGCGAAGATACCTGACCTAATGAGTTGATAGATAAAATGGGACAAAATTCATAGATTCGATTTCTATCAATTTTTTTTTTAATTTTTCGAATGAGGGAGGTGACTGGTAACAATTTCTTTTGTAACTTGTTTGCTTGTAACATTTTCGAAAAAAGCGATCGGTACAAAATTTTACATTGTTTCCTCTTTCACATGGCGTTTTTAATTTTTCTCTATATTGGGATTGGCGACAATTACGCCCACTCATCAAATTTGAATTGTTAATAACATTTTCTATGAGTGGTACAAAATTTCCTTATTGCGGTACAAAATAATTCATGAAAATAAATGACAAATGTGGTGTTGTCTACTAGTACAATTTTTATTCTAATGAAATGCCCGTTGCCCTTGGATACTTAGCACTGTCAGACTTAAGATGCTGTAACGTCGGCGCCAGGACATGCCATCAATTTGTGAAATATTAATATTTCTTTGCATTTTCCAAGCCGGATGCTTTTAAGAATCTTACAATAAGTGGCCGGTCAGCGCCAAGACGGACGTGCGACGAGCTTGGGATTCACCCTAAACCTTTTCAGTGTTGAGATATTGTTTGAACGAACACCTTTCACTTTTAAGGAAAGTACGTACAAGTGTATTCGAAGAATGCAGCCGGCGACGTTGACCCACTGGAATTTAGGTGTACCTGAAGAAAAGAAGAATTCTACGAAGTAATGAATGAAGTACGTGCCGAATATAGAACAACGACAAAGGTGCCTGCAAGCGCTTCGGTGATGCCCATGGCGGTTTGTCCTCTGCGGCGCAGTCTTTGCGTTCCTAGAAGCCAAAGGGGTGACCCAAACTGTGTATTTGCAAGGTGTGGGTGGCGAAGGCGTGGTTATTTGCTAATCACGTGACTTCTTCTACTATATATTGGGAGGAGTGAAGATCCTAGTCGATTCTTTACGAGGGAATGTAGAGATCCGTCAGCACTGACATGTGACTGAGCTAAGACTAGGTTGCGGAGGCCAGATGTTCTTTAGGCTGCTGCGGTATTCTTAATGAACTCATTACTAGTTGCGAGGGTCGTAACTAGTATCAGTTAGTTGTTGGGGAAAACAACTTATATTTTCGAAGGATCAGATAACCTGAGGGTTTTTACACTAGTTGTCTTCAACTATATTTAACCAAGTGTAAATAATGCTCTCTGACATCATTATTTGTGTAATAACAGATTATTAGATGTATTAATGATTTTGGGAGTTTGTCTCTGTTGTAAATTCAGATTCATAGTTAATTTTCAATAAATCATTATTTATTGTTATTACACGTGTGTTTGGTTGCTCGGGAAACCGAGCTGGTGGCAACGACAAAAACTACCATAGGGATTTTGGTATTTATGTGGATCCCGCTTCTACCAAATAAAAAATAACATCGCATCAGGGTTTGAGGTGTGATGTTACAGATGCCATCTAAGCTGGCGAAAGTACTTTCATTAGAATAAAAATTGTACTAGTGGACAACACATCTGTCATTTATTCTCAAAATGAATAGTAATGTCGCCTCACCGATACCCAACTATAAAATAATGCATACTTTTGTTTTTCAAAAACTCAAAACTGGGGACTGGCGATATTCACGTTATGTTTGCACATACAAATATTAGGAGAAATCCAAAACGAAAAATTTATTTTCATTACGGGGGACGGGGAATGATCCCTTCCCCTAGATACGTCATTGAATGTGGAATATCGTGATGTCATATTGAGAATGATCGATTCCATCTCACCCAATGAAATTTTAGTATTAGAATACCGCAACTACGAATACACGGACTTTTTTTACAATAAGAGAGTCCTACAATAACTCGCATTGACTAGAAGCAAACAAATACTTTTAAATATTGCGATTGAATTTTGTTGCCTGTGTCAAAAACTGTTTATTGTTGCTGATGAAATGGATTTCTGAGCTAAATTCAATAAAAATTAAAATTTTTCACAACTTCAACTGCACAAAATACTTTTAAACATCACTACCCATTGCTTCAAATGATAAATATCATTAAAATTTAATTCAAGAGCAATAAATGGCTTCGTATTAAACGCAGTATTGCCGATATAAAATTAAATTAGATTGTAACTTTGTCACGCCTGCTCCGTTCACCCTATCTCGTTTGTTTTTATTGTTCCCCAGAAAGTAGAAATTAATAAACCAAGTCGCAACGGATTTTATATGCTATACACCCTGTTATAGGACAACTTTATTAATGTATTTACTTATCTATGTTTTAAATTATCTGTATACAGAATCTTTAATTTATAGTCGTTTATTATCGGATTTAAACACACGCTGCGCCTATAATGGGAAGTTTTGGCGTAGAACATACCAGAGATACGTTCTTTTAATCATGGGTTACATAAACTACTCTTATATCTAGAGAATGCATGGCAATTGTTGAGTGCAAAAAGCAACATTTATAGAGCATGTTATTTCCATATTACATACCTTACGTCACTTCCATATTAAGATATCGATTTATTAGTTCACGTACCATATTTAGATAAGGGGCACATTTCATGCGTGTATTGGAATGCGGTTATCCCAACATGCATATATAACTAAAATTTATAATACTCAAATGATGAATGTTTAGAGCTTCTCCTGACATCAAATATCGAATACGAATTTTAGGAAATAACAGCAAGTACAACACGAGAATTCGGAGGGAAATTTTCCAGATGATTCGCACCATTGTCGTAACTTCTTCGATCTCACACCGGTTGGACCAGTTTTGGCGTACTGCTCGCATATCGTCCTTTAATGTGTATCACTCCCGGGCACAACACTTCATCGCGACATTGCAGGCAAAAGCTTCTTCTCCATACCTTCACTTTAGCTTCTGAAAGGATTCGCAAGATACTTTAGCTAGGTTTTGTCAAAACTTGACTCAACTGCAACGTAGCCGTAAAGCCCCAATAAAAAAACCGCGCCGTTTTCCATTCGACTGCACGCATCGAGTATCCTCAGCGAGAAAGAGCGTGGCTCAACTCTCATTGTTTATACGTCACTGCGTTTCACTGGAAAGAGAGTGCTCGCACGAAATCATTCCGGTGTGCAACCTTTCCGCCATGACAGCGACACGACAAGTTCAGCCTACTAATTGGAAGACGTGACAGTGGGACATCTCGGAGTGCAGAAGAACAGCGAATTCTGCTTCTAAAAATGTTTCATAATCGTATTACAAATCGTTGCATTAATATTGAAGTCATTTCGTTAATTTAGAACACCAATGTAAGTTTCGTTCCTTCATAATAAAGTTTTCCTACTCCACTCTGCTACTGTTCTGCATCGTTCGCTTGAGTATCCCGTCCCACCAGAAAAAGCAAATGTATCTGCCTCCAGTACATTACTTTCTGCAGAGATCTTTGTGAGGGAGCTGACGCACGCCTTTGTCAGCGCAGCAGGCCTCCTCGGAGCGCGGAACAATGTGAAACAAATGCGACGAAATCGTCAATAGAAAGATGCAAAGAGAGCATTACGTCAATAAACAACATGTTAACGCGAATTGTTCGGAGAGTATTCAACACCCGCGACGTGCTTAGACAAATGAGTCCGCGGATCTGTAGGGCAGAGGAGGGCTTCTCGTCACAATGGCATAGTTTTGCGCTGGACGGAAGTAGTGCCATACTTGAAATACCCATAACTCTTAACATAAGGTTTCAATATTGATGATGAAATATTGAATGGGAAATCATCTTCGTTTACTTGGTTGTGTGTACAGACGGGAGGCGAACGTGGTAGGGTAGTGAATAATACGCCAGCGCGTAAAACTGGAGGTCCCATCTTCCATTTTCATTCAATATAACATTATTAATCTTACCTCACGGTGTGGTTAATCGCTATGTAAGAGATATGTATGTTTATTTCAATATTCGTTGGAAGGCACAGTATATGATATGGGGCGGGGGGAGACAAACACATTAAAATGTCACCGAAGATTCGGGATTTTACACTTAATAAAGTGTCGATAATAGTCAACAAACATTGGCAATATTTTAAACTCCTTCTCAGTCTTCAGATAGATCTGCTGTTTAATAATTGAACCGGAAATCATCCAACATTTACTTTTATTTTTCAAATTGGGCGCTTGTCTTTTTGGCAAACAAAATCCACTCTCAACAAGAATTTCATTAAAAAAATTTATTTGCTCATTATGTGGAGATATTCACATCGAAATTAATTTTTGTTCTTCCTACGACGTTTTACAGGATTAATAGGTTCTTATTATGTGAAACAATTTTCATGTATTGTTACATTCATCGTTTGGAAAGCAACAAGGATTTGCTGTTTACTTTTAGTTAAGTTCACTTAAAAATAATATAAGGGTGAACAAGTTACAATAAAAAAATTGAATCATAATAATATTTTGTTATTATTATAATAATAATCTCTTACACAGTACAATACATCACACACAATTCTCAAAATCCCTAAAGAGGATTGCTCTAGGACAGGTTAACAATAATGAACAGAAAATAGCATAAGAACTACAAAATTAACCCGAAGTAATACAGTTTGTGTGAAAAATATATTATGTCATATTTTGTACATAAAGACTAGACACTTTTGTTCAATATTTTAGCAAGTAGCCAATAGTCTTCATTTAGATTTATTATTTAAAGCTTTGAATCTTCAGGAAGTTGACTGAAAACGTCTTTTAGAAACAACGCTACGGCGACGCGCCATGTTGGTTTCTGCCTATTAATTTCTTCCACTATCACCAACGTGCAAACGGCCACTTCTCACTAAGTCTACCTAGTAACCATGACAAGTACCAATGACAAGACCTATGCTCATGTAAACAAGCCTCCTCGAGAAATTTTCAAATGCACACTTTCCGAATTACATGAGCCCTCCCTAGTGTGAGTATTCTTTTGATCTCAGACAGGTGTATCCAAGGTTTTTCGGTAGGTTGTCTTTCATATATTTTCTCCCTGTTCCTGTGGCTCCGATAATAATAGGACATACTTTTGCCTTCATTACCCACATTTTTTGGCATTCAATAACCAGGTCTTTATATTTGAGCAGTTTTATTTTACCTCTTTGCTTACAACAGTAACATCAATAAGAGGACACTCCTTATTTCTCAGAACAATATCAGACCTATTTTCATTGATTGACTTTCAGTATTTATTAGCTGGTCCCAGAGAATATTGGCTCTCTCATTGGAGAACGTGATTCGTGTTCTTACGAGTTATCTTTCACGGTGAACCCGAAAGCGGTACATATGCCAATGCATACATGAGCAAACACTATTGTGCCTTACCAGATACTTATTCTCAGCCAATATGGGACATGCTCAAATAAGATGGTCAATCGATTCTTGCTTCTCTCTACATGTCGGCATAGGCCATCTGTGTCCTGATGTAATATCATCTTTTTGTTGTTCCTAATACGTATTGCTGTGTCCTGAATAGCAATAACCAAAGCTTCCGCTTCTTCTTTCAGGTTACCGTTTCTTAGTCATGAAAATGAGGCTCCTTGAGTAAAATATAAATTATTATTATTGTTATTACTACCATTACTATTGAACTCGACCTTTCTTCAAAGCAAAATTTCCTTCGTTTCTTGAACTTCGTTCTCCACTGTCTTGTGACGGCCATTTTGTGATCGTCTGTTCGTCACTGTTCACCGCGTTCGCCTTGGTGACCTTTGCTTCAAGCAGATGTTGCGCACATATGACGCATGTACGCTCTCTCGTGCAACGCAAAATTGATAATAAAAGAACGAAAACTTTTTTTCTCAGAAATGAAAAGCATCTTTTCTAACCATTAGTGGACTTTATTTCCAAGAAAACCAAGTATCTCGAAAGCCATCTGAACTAGCAGAAACAACTTGAAAGGAATTGAAACAATTAAGGGATAATTTCATCACTATAAAACTGAATTTTGATAGGGACAATAAATTTCATTTTCTCAACAAATATCATCCCATATAGTCCATCAAATAGTTGAACCACAAAATTAAGATCTTTTACGATCATTTCATCATTTGGAACAGGCTTGAATAAAACACTCTATTTCTGTCTTTTTATGCACACCCTTTCTGTACGTGACTCGCAACGCGTCCTGTTACGCGATTCCTCTAACTTTCTTTCGTCTCCGGCCACTCCCGACTCCGCCGTTGAATCGAGACCTACTTCCAACAAGACACAATTCCTACTTCCCGATCTCGCGTCACAGAGAAACTTATTCGCTGTTTTCCTACGTCGGTCGCCCTTCCTAGTGGGCTCGAGTGGTGGATGCAGGACCCACCGACTCTTTGCTTATGCTTCACTCTCGTCTCACTGTCGCCGAGGAGGCCGAAACTTGTACTCATAGATCCCGATGGACATATCTATAAAGTATGACAGCTCCCATTACGAAGATGGAAGCGTTATGCTTTACAAACCTGGCAATGTCCTTTCCCTTCGGCATGGCCACATAAAGCACGAGAAGACAAAAATTATGGGCTGTTTTTTTGGTCACTGATAGCGCAACTCCTAGACTTAATTTTTCACGGAAATCGACAATATTCATCATCAAGTAGATCGTAGTACTTCTGTCTTTAAACAGGGTTCAGAATTATACGGTTATTAGACTTTTCTGACAAATCAAACACATTTGTAAATTGTTTTGTATAAAGAATATGTAGTCATACTATCCAGTTTTTGATTTATTAAATCATAAGGCCTTTTCGGAAATAAATCAAATAGGATAGTATTACTACATACTCTTTATACAATACTGTGTATACTACCAACGCCGAACCTCCTCATACAATTTGTAAATTGATTGTTCATTATGTTCTTTTGAGAAACGGAGTTCTTTAAATCTATATGCATAAAATTAGTTATAAAGTATTGATTTTAAAATGCAATGCAAAGTATTGCCGTTTAAGCAATTTTAACGTTGTTAATTTCTATTCAACCAAATTACCCAAGAATTGCAAGAGACCTCGGTTTGAATTAGCTGCTTGAAACCTAATTTAAGACGTCAATGATGTAAATAGAAACACGACCATGACACAATCGACTAAGAATCAAGTTCTGCAACAGAACTCAGAAAACAAGGTTATCTGGAAGACAACTAGAAAATGACAGTAAAAATCTCACCAGAAGAACACGATGCGCAAATATTGACAGATTAAGCGTGACAATTATAAATGAAGCTTTATTTGAGTAACTGTAATAAAGTATTAATTATATTTTTGACGCACAAAATGAAATTATTACAATAACCGTGTAAAACATGCTGAAGAGAAGTGTTATTTAAAAAATAATGTATAAGAGATTCAGCAAACAAAGCTCGAATACATTTTCCAGAGCGTTTTTAATAGAGTTTCGTCATCTTTTTTCTTCCGGAGAGTCAGGATTTCTCCGGGTGTATTAATGTAATAAACCTTTTTTTTGTTTTATGTCATTGAATTTATTCACGACATGGAACTGGCTACTGTATTTGTGTTACTACGCTACATTTTCAAATCACTAGTGAACATCCGACCTCTCATATTTTCTTTCTTTCTCTCTCTCTCTCTCTCTCTCTTTTTTTTTTTTTTTTTTTTTTNCTTCAATTATTTGTACGTAATTAATGTGCTTATGTCTGAATAAATTCAATGATAGAAAATAACGCTAATATTTTTATGTTCATAATGCAATGGACTCATCCATCATTTATTTTCGCCATCTTTACATTGTAGTTGGTCTCAGTGTTGATTAGTTTGTTGCATCTTCACGCGGAAGCTAATGAAACGATGAAGTTTGATGAGGTTATTGCGGTTATATAGCTCATTATTCTACCTAATATACGCAACATATGCAATTTCTCTGCTTACAGATGAAAATGATGCGAAGCCATCAGTAACAATCGTACCACAGTAACCACATGAGGAGTTTTCATTGTTATAGCAATGAAATTACACAATCATTATGTTTCTAACAGAAAAGTATACATATTAGTTGAGATTTCGTGAGCTTTATAAAACAAAAGACTTCAATACTTCATGATATACACATTCAGAAAATTCTTCATTCCGAATACGAAATCGCAGCTGTCGGAAATGATTGGCATATCGGGAATTTGAAGCAACATTATGAATTTAAATATGAAAAATTCAACAAAATGATTAGATTCTGCTAAGCTAAGTGCGCTCCTTTCTTTTGAAGTACATCCCTGAAAATGTCACTGAATGATAAGAACGTCGTTTGGTAATTGTACTACCCGATACGTTTAGGGGGAAATCAAAGCTTAACATAAGTCCTGGACAGAATTTAGAAGGAAAAAGAATTACCGCTGTTGTAATACCTTAAATTGCCAATTTGGTGCGATGTTAGTGTGCGATCTCATGTAGCACCTATCACAGGTTGCAAGTTTGAGTCACGCGTTGAGTGAAATTGTTTTGTTCTATCACCCTGATCAGAGCATGTCATCCTGATATTCGTGTCAGGATGTCCTCAGAAAATGCATTGTTCAGTAATTAAATTGAATGGTCAAAAGTCCACATCGACTTAGTGAGTTTCTAGTGATGGTCTGGAATATCTCTTCGGCACTCACATAAGGGACAGAGAAAATGAGATAAGCTTTATATTCTACTGATTTTGTTTAAAGAGTCTCTATCTTTTTTCCAAAGTATTATATAATCACCTGGTTCTTGGGTAAATAGATTTACAACAAAGTGCGAATTTCTGCTTTTGCATTACTAGATGTTTGGAAATGACTAGTTTTGCCGGCCGCCGGATCAAACATTTGGCACTTAAATCGGAAAAAATCCCTACATCGATGGGGAAAACATCCGCACGCGGACCTTTGCCCCATGATATAGACTGTGCCTCCTCTCACATGACACCAAGTACTCTTACTGTTCCTGCTATATTTCTTTCTTTCATTTTCTTCTAGCGTTCCAGATCGATAATGGAAAACTTATTAGAAATAAACATTTTGAAGTACTGACTTGTGAAAGTACACATAGGTAACGATGTTATGCACTCATACAATCTCTGTATTTTCACTTTTTAACGAAGGAGACTTTTTTCTGTCAAAAATCATTAAGAAGCCCCCTCGTCGAAAAAGTACGCAAAAAATCTCCCGATTCCTCTAGTTCTGACTCACATTATTCTCTTTTGTTTTAAAAGTTACTTAATGACGATAACAGTTATTTTTTATGTAGGGTAAGAAATTTTTTCTTGAATCTATTATCCTTAAATTTGTTGTTGGGAAAACCCCTTTTTGTCGCTAATGGAGCAAAGATTCGCACTCTTGGGCCAAAGATACGGACATTTTATGGGGAAGAGTCCGGAGAAACAACTTTGCACAAATTTGAAAATACGGAGGAATAGGTGAAAGTATTTTTATTTTATTTCGAGAGCATGGTAAAAGGGAAAATACTATCTCAAATTACAATCTAACTTCAGTGCTCCATCTATTTGCAAGCCTCATACGTAGGAAACACTGGAACTTGCGGATATTTGCTCCACCCTACCCTATATAATAGCTATCTATCACATAAACGTCTGCTATCACAAGTCTTCATCTATCTACCTCAACAAACTGCATCTAATACGGGAAAAGGCAAAGAAAAAGAACGAGACGAAGAAGAATGTGAATAGGAATGTGATTAATTTCACTCGCAATCACTTATAACACAAGACATTTAAGTCAAGGTCTGTCCTAAATTTAATATATTTATTCTGTATGAAATTTGTCGTGAATATTTATAATGCTGCCATGGTGAGTGTAACTCGTACTTGAGTGTTTCACATGCATTTATATAGCACCAACATGATCTATGAAATTAAATTTTAAAAATCAAATAAAGAATGGCCTAATAACACCTAGTACAGATTATAGTGCCATGGATTGATGAACATGTGTTAGGAATTACGATATTTTAACACTTTCATTGAATAAAAGAATGAGTGCACTCTGTTCTCAGTTATATATAATGTTTAATCTTGGCGTTTAATATCGCAAAAACGTGCATGGACGACCGATTCTCTAGGTTGAAAGTTTCGTACGGAGGAACTATTTCAGTAATAGTAAATTTACATTGATACCACGAGCTTAAGTATATAAATAAATGTTATATAGGTTTGTCTCTTCGTATTTAGACAATAGTGGACTTAAATAGCAAATAAAAGATACGAAAAATGTATCTCTCATTTTGCTGCTCTATTTTTGCTTGACTTTTTTGTTCCCGCATTGTTTACGAATCATTTGTATTTTCTTTGGAATCTATAATATACGTATTTTCTAGCATTAAAAAGTACTAAAACGATCCTTCTCTGAAATGAGAAAATGTTATATCACTTTTTCATCCCAAAACACCCTTATTCGATTATTCTTATCAAAATCGTTAGAACCGTTCTCGGGGAAAAGAACAACAGAAATAATACAATTTTTGCTTACTTAAGGTGGGACGTTAGTTAAAGCACTAAGAAGTATGATTGTTTCCTTTCTTTTTATTGTAATTGTTTAATAACACAACATTAAGAATTATAACGATGAAAAAATACATTATTTGATTTCTATCAACCAATTAATAATATAGCATAATCAATATTCAGGAACTCGCTTGACTCGTTTGAAATGCACAAGGGAATGCAAAACATGGCGGACGAGAGTAACGGTTTCATTATTTATGCATCACACCTCGGAAAAAGTGAAATATATTTTTGTAATGTCCGGTGACCTGTGGGTAAAAGTTATGTAAAAAATACTAAGGTAAATTTACTACAAATCAAAGTACAGTTCCATCACGTGATTTGAAAGTTCGTCTTTTTTGAGAAGCAGAGTGTCCTGCATAAGACGCAAAGTAATCACCATCTACTATAACTCCAATTATTTCATTTAAATGGCAAGTGAGGTAAGTTTTTCAAGTTGAAATATCAATACGTGCATGTTACTCTGTCATGCCGATTTCATATATTTTAATGATTGAATTCTACCTACGCTAGTACAACCGTAATAGTATAGTACATGAGTTCTGAAGAGGAGCATCCCATTCAAGAACAAACTCCATTTACGCTACACGACAATTGATTTTAGCATATATTTATTTTGTGACTTGGTATTATAGCCTGTTACAAATTGAAAGAAATGTTGCCGCATGAATCTAAATGTTATCAAAGTGGTCTTGAGCACATCATCTTTAACTCTTTGGTTTCGAAATTAGTATTAAGAAAAACTAATATAATAAAGTTGTGCACCATCAAGCGTTTATTTGTACGAAATAATTATTTCACATTGAAAACTTTCAGATGATGCAATGTGAAGTGGCCTGCAGACATATATCTTTAATATTACATTTATGTGTAAAAGATTCCTATAATTGAAATGGTTTATTAAAGTCTTTCATCTATTTTGTTCCTGCGCCAACAATGCAGACGTTGATGGGGTATAATTTAGAATTTAAAAATAGTGCCAGCAAAAAAAATGAACAAGAAAATTGTGAGAGAGGTTTTTACAAGCATTCTTGATGACACGCAATATCAAGACCTTCAGAAACCGTAGGATTATCTAAATATAATTTTATTCTATAGCCTTTATATGCATCATGAAATTTATTAATAGAGTTCCTTATTCGATAGTCAGGGGGACTCAAGAGTCGCGTTGTTGTTGTCGTGGGAGAGCAACGAAACATTTACAAACTAAAAGGTTCGTATTCGTGTTAAGGTTCATTATATTTCGTCACCGTACATTGCGTGTTGTCACAAGGACATTAAGACTACTTAAAGTTATATTCTGGTTACATGTAAGTTTACTTTTAAATGTATATTAGTGTTGGGGCATGGAAATATCTTTCAAAAGTTCTGATAGCAGTAAACTTTTACTCGCGTGACATTATATAAGGGCGTCAAAAACATTAAGTACGAAACCAAAATATTGCTCATTAGTTTATTAGTTGCAAGAAGAAAGAAAGCATTGAGAAAATAGAGTTATTCTAATAATTTTCTATCAAAAAAGTAATGGACTAGAGCTGAGAAGCCAAATCATACTTAAACTGGAATCTTTTTTTTTCAAAATACTCCACCAGAACCCGTGCCCAAAAATGAAGAGGGTTATGCAAAATCACTTCTTTAATTTATACCATTTATTAATTTCAAAATTCTAAATGGAATCATACATCGCATATTAGATTAAATTAAATACTTACGGTATTTATTACAAAAAATTATGTATCCAGTGATTTTGGAAAGAGAAATTTGAATTTTAAATCTTTCGACAAAGTTGCATTCCTAAGTAAATGTTTTATAATGTTTTCGTAAATTAATATTTTATTCATAATTGCCTTTGAACACTGATAAAGTGATTTAATGGTTAGAATATGGCTGATAATATAGAAATTCTATGATTTATACTTTTAGAACCCGAATCGAAAAGAAACAACGTTTCTCAGTTCTGGAAGCCGATCCGAAACCGGTTAGAACCAGTTTGAGAACCGAAACCCTATTTTGACTCGGACAGAGTCTTTGAAAGAAGTTAAAAATATAGTTCTTGTACAGCGACGCATGATTTTGTGGTCGATGTACGCCAATAGCGCTCAATATGAGGGTCAACCATCCAGGGTGGTCAGCCGGAAACGAAGGCGAGAGAAGAGAAACTGGACTTCGTCGTCTGATGCATTCGTCACTGCTCCAGCCGCGAAGATAAATGCTTTGTTTTACGAGGAGTCGCCATTACGGGCCTTGTCATGCAAAAGCAAGTTAACAGTAGCATCTCCATTCGGAACGTTCGGAGCGCAGCCCCTATCCTTTCTTTTCAAAAGGCCACCACTGCGACACTGAGAGGAATTAAGCGCATATGAATAGGAATTGGGTGACATCATGTCCCAGACAGACTTGTAGGTGCAACGACGAACCACAAACTACCACTAAATACGCATAGTTGCACTTATAACTTCCACCAACTACTAATGCTATTAGCTGTTGTAGATTCGCAATTATAACTTTTAACTAACGTAGTTGTTGAAATTCACAGAGTTGTGGAAACTACTTGTCAATTTGATCAACGAGAACATCCGTATTTGACATTTTAATTAATTTAGTACATAATAAGACAAAGGATTTTAAAAAGTGATATCTACGTTATCATAAAGATGAAATATTTTGTCGACTTTTAGCATCATACAACATACCCAACAAAAATAAACATTTTAACAGTATTATTCTTTGTGGTAATAAATAGCTGCCCCACTTCACAAATAAAACAATGAAGTGAAGTTCAAAAGGGGAAGTAATATAAAAAAAAATCTTATGAGTGAAAGTGAATTTTGTGTGCAGTCATGAAGCAAAGGAAAGTTATATTGATCTGCGAGAACTAGTAGTGTGTAGTTGTCGATGAGAAACTACAACTACTGTCACCGTGAATGATGCTATGGCCGCGCAGACCGAGATAGAGATACTTTTGCATTGTTGACTTATTTTTTATCTCTAACAACAGTTTTAATGGCTGTTAGCTACACTATGACCACGTTTAGAAACAACTAACTAGGTTCCGATTTTCTCTCGATATAATTGTTCACTTGGAAAATTAAGTCTCTTACTTGCCTTAACAAAATCTGCCTTTCCTCTGTGTACGGCACCGCCGAACACTAATTCCTGATCATTCTATCACTGTAGATAGCAACCTATCTAAGAAATTTCGCAATCGTTCGCTCACTGTGGCGCCATGGAGAGAAGAATCGCTATTCGCTTTGCACGATCACGCTGTGCCTTCTGAACTTTCTATTACTGACCATAGTTGACAGTCACCAGTTAGGTAGGGACAGCTGCTTGGAATATCACTCCCCCAGCTGACCAATATACCAAGTCCTGAGATAAAATAATAATAATCATAAATAATAGGTGTTACAAAACAGAGGTATTACGAAGAGACGTAGAGCTACAATCAAAACATCATTGACATCAAGAATTGTATTACGAAAGTAAAAATGTTTTTCATTAATTACCTCCAATATAAGCCTATGTGAATATCATACCTCCGTCTCTGAAGTCCAATGAAGTTCCTGCCTCATGTTGAGCAGGTGGAGAAATAGCTGAGAACTCCATGGAGTTCCTCTTAACAGAACCCAAGAGCTAGGTTGTAAACTGCTACAACGGTCGGGTGCGTAAACTACCACAAAGGTCTCCTGGGTGCAACCCGCTCCAAAGCTTCAAACAGTAGACGCCATTACATGAAACTACAGAATCATGAAAGGAATTTATCGTTTTGGGGTCCTCAGACACACAAGACTGACAATGTACATTCATGTCATAAGAATTTCATGAATGGTAAGGAACTTAAAGAGTTACGACGTGGAGGAGGAGGAATCACATTCTTCTTCGAGTTTTGACTTCTATTTCAGTTGCACTCGCTCGTTACTTCTGCCATTTTCAAATTTCCCTTTTGTTTTTTCGATATCCTTCCGACAGGCTAGAGCTTTGAACTTCTGCACGGTAATGACTATTCGATGGAAATGCAATGTTCCGAAATAATTACGTTTCCATCTCTATTACAAGACGTAGAAAATGAGATTTAAAATTATCATAATGATAAATGTAAATTATTATTATTAACATTCATTATTAAATTATTATTATTAAAATTATTATTATGCTAATGATTATACTCCGTATTCAGCGTGCGTACAAAAACTCTCGGAAACAAGTCACAGATTTTTTGAGATATATGAAAACAACAACAAAATGATTTCATGCAACTGAAACAGCTAAATTCCTAGACGAGATCTAACGTTTAGTTAGTTGTTAATTTTTGAAACATTTTTGAGAAGTAAAATAAATCCTGTTTCTAATTTGTGTAAAGAATCAGTTTATTTGGCGACTTTTAAAAAGTAAACAATGCGTCAGTTCTATGATTATAGTCATAGGGGAAAGACTTTTCCAACCCCAATAATACGAGAAAAGTTAACAACAAAAGCAGTACTTTAAAAGAGACCTGCAGAATTTTACATAATTGATTCAAACATAACTCATAATCTTCATAAAGAGACATCAAAGAATTGTTTAGAATGTGAGAATTTTGCACAGATTTTCAGAGTTACCGAATTATTTTCTACTGTGTATGTGAATTTTCTCGACTCATGTTTTATAAACGGAGGATCGTTTCTATATAATGAAACTAAAGTATGAAATATCTCGATTGTATACGACATCCATTCCAAACAGAAGAGTTTGTAATGGAGTGGCATTTAAGACTCACCAAGCTGTTACAATGTTAAACAAGTGCAGTTGTAATGTGAAATGTGTTCACAGAATTGTCAACATCCCAAAACACGATTCTATAACATCGATTTGCCTCTGATGTAAGGATATCGTTGAGTCAAAAGGGAGCAATTATTTATTGTTTTGTGTAGGTAGTGCATTGCTTTGTTGTTTTATGTTTCGTCAATACGTAGATAGTCATTCAAACAATTGTCTTAACGCATTATGTGTTAAATAATTGAAGCGTAGAAGCGTAAAATAGACAAAATGCCAAAAATCGGCAAGTTTATTTATATTACGGGTCAAAAATGTTTTTAAATTCTTGGTTCTAATACTAACATTATATGTTCCTAGTTGTAAGTTTCTTATCTATTCAATTCAACGTTTTTTTTCTTTTAATGAATAAAAGTGTCACAAAATTACGAAGTACCATTCTTTTATTTTCAAACCTCAAATCAAGCAATGACGGGAAAGCATGATGACACACCCCCGTATCATTGGCCAATGGCACGTATAAACATATAGCACACGTGTAGAGTGACTTACACAGTTCCTGCTCTCAAAACTTTACAATATTTACAAATTTTGCTGAACAAATGACATTTTATTATCAACTTGGTCTTAGTACTTATTCAGTTGGGAGTCATGTGAGAAAAATGTTTTTCTTGTATTACCTCATATTGCTTCAGTACTGTTCAAGTTCAAACTTTTGAATCGAGAGTTCTGAAACATTATGCTGAAGGCACTTAGACCCTCTTGCAATTCCATCTCAATCTAGACAGATTCTTTGTCTCCTCTATTGAAGGTGGTCTTTTAGTGTCAACTGAATGTGTCCCCTTAAAGTATAACCGACGAAGTATATCCACACTGATGGACCAAAACATTTATATAAATCATCAAAGACAAGATAACTCTTCAGCAGTGTGGCACGCAGAGTCATTTGAAAAGCATGCATAAAATACCCACGAAATACTTCTTGGGAATAACAAGCTAAATGTGAGTGGTAATACGAGGTAAGTAAATTGTTTCATTTTATTAAACCGGATTGTCGTGAAACAATACGGATTGAAATATCCAGGTTTAGCAAATCCTTCCGGTAATCTCGGGTTAACTGGCATTTGAATTAGCAGCAAATAGAAGGATCACACAAGACATGACAAATACTTCAAATAATTGACGTGTCATATATTTCCAAGAAGAAAAAGATAAGTACTGAAACATTTTGAAGAACTAACTGCGAAGCTTAAGAGGCATCGTCGGAGAGTTGGGTGGCGTGGGCGAGCGACAGGTGAGATTTGGAGGCGACACGACTTCACGCGACGACACGCGACTAGCCTGGGGCGCCAGCACGGCGCGAGCTACGGCCGCCGCAGGGCGGCGAGTGGAAAATGGGGTGACGTGGGAGGCGCTTCCCGAGAAGGGTGGGAGTGGTGATGGTGTTGCGTGGTAGTATGAGGGAGGGTGGGAGAGAGAGAGCGTACTCGAATCCAAAAGGCAACGGGGACGAGAGCGGGAGGGCAGATCGATAGGTCGGGCAAATGGGAGGCACAGCGAGGGAGTTCGCCTGCTCGAACATGCGCGCAGACGACAGCGAACGATGGATAGGGACGAAGGAGAAAGCAGAAGTCCGACAAAAGGAAAGAGATTGAAGGTGAGAGGGGTGTATCTTATGATGGGACACCGAGTCAACAATCGAGGACTTTCTACAAAAAAAAATACATCAGTGAGAAAATTACGTAGAGGACCAGAGGAAGAATAGCTTGGGAACGGGAGAGTGAGGAAAATCGAGAGAGAGAGAGAGTAAGTAGTGAGCAAAGCAAGGGAGGACAATGATGGCAATGATTATTTGAGAGCTCGTGAGGGTCGAGTGGGGTCGTTAGCACAAGAGCTGTGGAAGTGTGAGCGACGTCGATATGTAATGAGGGAGCGCGAGAGGGCTTCAAAATAAGGAGTGTGAGATGCGGGAGGAAACAATGTGCTTCAGGACGGAGATATAAAAGAGAGTGAGGAAAGAGGCGGTAATACGGGAAAAACAACTATGGAAATAGCTGCGATGATGGGGAAGGAAAGCAGATGATATGGCATTCTGCGCGTGAAAACATTGGATGAATGTAAACAAATGTAGGCTTTAAAAAGAATGTGTAGCGCAGATAAAAGTAAAGAAACAGGTAATAGTGAAACCTAGCAGAGAGGAATGGATCCGTGAAATGGATGAATTCGTGCAAAATTTTGACATGTAAATTGGTGGGAATGGAAGAGTTGGGATGGTGAAAGAAACATGTCGTTGGAACGAATCAACGCACGATGGAATAATCGTGAGAATGCGAGGAGAGATGGAGCGTAGGCAAACGAGTGACAGTGGAGTCAGGGTCACAAGCCGTGTAGGGAAAATCTAAATGGAGTGTGTGGACGGCTAGAGACAGGGAAAGGCGACGTGGTATCGATGGCATGTCCCGCGACACGCTCTATTCCCGGCAGCTTCTGGGGCACGCCCCTTTGCCCATTGCACCAATGGAAATAAACCGAAGCAAACACCTCTCTACGCTGAATGCTAATTACGCTAACGCTCCCAATTCTTTCTACGCCTTCCGCTCACGTTTTGGTGGCGAAGTCTAAAAATATTCATCGAACAAAATAATGGGTTTTATGAAGTCGAACATATTTGTTTATATGATATAGAAACGGGGAGATAGTGGTATTAAATATTATCTAGTGATTACACATGTACGATATTCTTGATAGTAAGGAGAGCACATAAAACTTTACTACATTTTGGGGAGTAATTTATTTCCTACTCTTTAGGCAACAAATTGATTTTATTATTACGGAACAAAAAAATTGTTTGGAACAAAAAATCATTTATCAGGAAAATAATAATATAGACATTTTTTAATAAAGTCAATATTTCATCAACTCTATTCCTATCAACTAACGCGTAATCTAACTTTTATATAATTATTCTGTGGTGAATCAGTGTTGAAATTTGGAAATAGTAGCTTCCCTCCAACATCATTTGTTTGGTTAACACCCTTTCTCTTCTGTTCATTTAAACACTCTCTCACCGAATTCCGAGTATGTAACCTTGATTAGACCGAACCATTTAAGTTGTGCTCGTAAAATCGCTCATTAGTATAAATACCTTGTTTCGCAACATGCAAAAACGCATGGACTGGAGCGTCCTCGAGATACAAGCGCTAATTGGGCTTCCGGTTCAAACATCAACGGGAGGTTTTCCAGGAACTGTTCCCTAAATCTAGTGCGCCGGCGCATTACAGAGCTGGATTGGCACGCCGGTGGCCCAAGCAGCGCTGCCCTGGGAGCGACTTGCCACCCACATGATCAAGTGACCACTGCTCTGCAGCAGCGGAGAGCCTGACAGCTCCGCGGGGCACGGTCCGCCTACAACCCCTTTCCAACGCACAGAATACGCTGCCCGTCTGCCCCGGCTGCTGTCACGGCTCTAGACGTCATCGCGCATATTTCTGCTCCTCATTTCGTTTAGCTTGTTTTACCAATTCTCGAAATTGTGCTTCTTCCAGATACAAGACCAAAGCGAAAGAGAACAATTGCTACCACAATTTAGCTTGTCCCCTCCTTTTTTCCGTTTTCCGATACAAGTCGGTTTCTTCGTCTAACCATTTTGTCTCTTTTCCCCATCCCTTCTATGCCTAATTGCCAGTTCTTGCTTGTGAAGTACGAGTGGGGTCGATGACGAGGGTTCAGAAATTGCGGTGCGCGAAAGGAAAAGCAGAACACACGGAAGAATATAGAGTAACGTTGTAATGAAAATACATCATTAAGGCAGTTTAAGAACTTCAATGGAGGGAAGGGCTAGAAAGCTTGAGAGAGTACAAAGAGAGCAAGGTGTGTAGTAGTATTTCATTAAATGAACCGCTGTAAGTTATCTCAAAGAGGGTTCAAAAGTGATTATTGAAAAGAAGAATGCTTCTGAAGGGTAGGAGAGGAACATATCCACTCAGATGCGAAAATCAGTATTCAGACAGGACGAATCAATGGAAGAGGTGGGGAAACTGGCAAAAAGGAGACGTTAGCGTCCTTCTAGTGTTATAGCGGAGCTTATTCCTGCCTCTTGTTCTAACAGGCGCAGTCAGAGCTAGCTTGCGCTGTTCAATAATCATAACAGACCTCCTCAACAGCCCTTTCTGAATAATACGGTTATTGCCATTACCATAAACGTGATCGTCGCTTTTATTCGTTTCCATTCCAGATTTTCTTTCGTGTTTCTTTTTTTCCTTCTCCTTTCGAAACTCGTTAGCTCCACGAGCATTGCAGAGGATGTCGCTCGTCCCACTTGCTTCTATTAACCAGAACCAAACCACAATGATCACCAGTATGTCCATATTCACTCCCAAGACGAGATATATCCCCCCCCCATTCACCAGAATTGTCCTTCCGTAGATCCCATTCCAGAAACCTTTTAACGCGTTGGCCTTTATAAGCCACGGAAAATAGTCCCATCCTCTGATTTTTTTCACCTCCAACTTTAACTGAGAATAAATTAGAAACTTGTTTTTCAGTATTCCCATTATACAGGTGCATGCTCCTCATCAGACTTGGGTAGTACCATTAGGAGCTGACATGTTAACAATAAAACAGTAAACGTAATACAAATCTTTCATAAATTATGTTTCAAACATACAGCACACCACTATCTCCACCATCTCTACTCTCACTGTTCTCTGCACGGTATATCACACGGTGAATTAATTTCATTTTTACCAGATTTGGGGGAACATTATTCATAGTCTAACCCTCTTTCAACGTAAGAATACAGAAGAGGAAGACTGCTTAGTTGCCTCGTAATACTCACTGAACGGGTTCGATCCTGGTAAAAGTCGGCGCATTTTTCGGGTTCACACACAAAAACACACTGTCATATGAGAGATAGGAAGTTAAAAATCCCTTAGAGTGCGTGGAAGATGAATTAAAAACAATTTTTTGTCCAAGAATAGTCGGTTCAGCAAGTCTTTATAATTCATAAAGAAACAAGAGAGAGGCAATTTTATGCATCTACCAGTGTACACCTCTCGTGATATCTAGAGAAGAGAGACCATGTGTCGTATAGCAGGAAAAGCATCGATGCGAACTATTCCTTCACATCTTGGATTAAAAATACCATCAATAAAATGTATACGATAAATTGTGTTGTGTACGTATCGTCCAGGGTTTGAAAGGGTACTTCAAAGAACACACGAAGAATATTCTTCAGAAGAGGACATGTAGGACAATTTTACAAGGAGGAATAAAAATGTCTCCTGAAATGTCAGTCAAATACATCAAGAATACTTTTACTTTATTTGTTCAATCATGACAATCACCATATTTTATGAGTTTCTTCAATATTATTACTTACTTACATTCTTCTCAACCCACTCGCTTGTATTTCAAAACATAAAAGACTTTCAAGAATCTATAACATATTGGTTTGCAAATAAATATAGTAAATCTAGAAACATTGAAACTAAATCTTTGCTTAACGTAATATTGACCCCGTTCTCAGAAATATATACAGGGCCACTGTTAATCTTAAGAGATCATACCAATTTGAGTAACCACCAATATTTGAACCATTGGTTTGAAAACATTTTCTGTTTCCGATAAACACAATGTTCAGTGGTCATGAGCAGTGTTACATGAGCAGTGTTACATGTGATAATACTTCCTAATGCAGTAGTTATGAGTCTCAACCCGACAAGAAGTTATAATTATTGAATGATATAACAAAATATGCACGTTACATTAGAGATAACTTCATATAGCTCTTCTGAAGTGTTATGAAGTATCGTCTTTACATATAAAATTTGGAGTATCAATAACTTAATACCAATAATAATAATAATAA
>NNCF01127332.1:443685-456017 GCA_002313205.1 Laupala kohalensis
ATAAGTGGCTAATTCGCTAATCGTAATTCGACTAAAAGGAAGGTCTCAAATTGGCAATAACGGCAAGACAGACCTTTCTTTCGAGTGCCTAAACGCGGAGAAAAGGTTGTTACATTTTCGGCCAGATAAAACTGGCGAAGGATCGGGACTCGAATTTGCAGGAGGTCCAAGGCTTAAGCGCTGACCTTTCAATGTTACCTGTCCCAAGTAAATATATTGTAAGCAAATTCACAAAACTCACATTTTTGACTTTTCTTCACGCTAAAACTAAAACTTCATTGACCAAAGGGTTACTAAAGGGAAAACTGTAGAAAATTGTAGTACATAAAACAACAACAAAAAATATAAGAATAATATTACGACGTCAATTGCTTTAGGCTTTGTAATTTTATCGTGCGAAAGGGGGTTACATCTAGTTGGAAGATGAAAGATTACATTGTAAACTGATTTATTTTTTACTTATATCTTGACATTATGTCAACAAAATTGATACAAATGTACAAAATTTTATTCCTATACAAATGTATAAGATAAACGTGTAATGCATTCTAAATTTTCTTGAATACCTTTAACTTTTTAAATATAATTACTTCAAGAAGTGAACAAACGTCAATTGAACCGGAAATAATACAGGTATTTAGTTTCCAAAGAACACAACAAGAATAAAGTATTTATTTTACTTACTTTTGAATTAAAGCAATAAATTAATTTTTTCATCTGACCAAAGTTATCACGTATCACTTCCAAAACTTGAAGGGAAAAATATCGTTAAGTGTTTCTTCAAATACCAAAGATCTCTCAAAGATGCATACGGGCATATGAATTCATTCTTGAAATATTGATAGGACATGATCAGTCATATGCATGGGACATGTCATAAAGAAACTTCAAAGGTAAATCTTGATTTAATCCAATTCGTAAAGAGACGTTGAGTTTCATTTTTGGTTGCTATGAAATTTTATTCATCCCTAACAACATTATTCATAACATGACTGCAAAGTAAAAATGGGATAACTTTCGGTCAGATGAAAATGGCGACGAGTCGGAAATCGAACCCGGGTTGCTACATTGATTGCAGGGGTGCTAACTACTACATTACCCGTTCGCCTTCCGCAACTGCACATTATTTCCACCTCGGAAGAACTGAGACGCATCCCCATACAGGAGATAAGTGAACCAGGCGGCACACCATGCTGTATGCGCTTAAGCACCGATTTCGCATGTACGAAAGTGTTACGGCTCGTTATGCATAAACTACTGCTTACGTATATCCTACACGTGGAGAATATATGTGATAACTACTGAGAAGATATGTAGTAAAAATGGATTTGTTTGCGAATGTTGAAAATAATCTTTTATATATAAAAGACGAAAAGGTTAAGAAGAGTGGAAATCTCTTGGTTAGATTAATATTTTATATAGTTCTTTTTATAGATTTGAAATGTCACTTCAAGCTATACTCGAAATTCATTTAGTCTTACAAACTCATTAATAATTTTCTTTGAAGTTTCTATCGGAATAAAAAAGGAGGAAAAATGTTAAGCTATTTTAATCCTGGAGAGTCAGAACTTGTGTTTACACGAAAGATTACGTATCTGGTAAACAGATAATCGATATTGAAAGAGAATATCCGATTTTTTTAGTGTATGTTTTGTTCATGGAAAGTAAAGACGATAATTCAACCATCGAATGCTTATATCCTATTTGAGACATCAACTAATACGAATCAAGAGCTCTCACTTCGTCTCGTCAATATTTTCTTGTTAGTAAATTAATTATTAACTTTCCATTATTTCCTTGTATGAAGAATGATCCTCTAGTCAAGATGGACTAATTCCAATCATATGCAGGAGAGTTTGCAATATTCGGTCTCTTCTTTTCTTTTTCTGATTTATTTTCTACTTGCAGAACGTAGGTAACGCTCTCCGTTCAACCAAAAACTCCTCCATATGTTTATTCTCGCAGACATGCAAACGTCCAGCGAAATATTGCAGTATGCAAGGTTCAAGGTGGCAGCGAGAATTATGTCTGCACCGCATGGACACTGCCCATCTCGATCTTTCCTATTTACATTTTTTCTGTCCACATCAGGCTTCCGTTGGACGCATCGTCTCGGCTTCCCGTTTACCGTGTTCTTCCGCCTTTCCCCATCTCATCAACTCACATTATACCACCTCCTGCAAAGAATCTCTCTAGCTAGCCCTGCCCATCTCTCCCTGAACCAGCTGCTCCAATGGCACACACAAACTTTCTAGATTGCTGCCTCCAGCCTGTACAGTAAAGTTTTTTATTTCAGGGGATCGCCAAAGCACTGCTTCTAGTAGACTAATAATAAAGTTTGCCAGTGTACAGGCCAGGAGGAGTGGGTGGAAGTACGGCGAGCTGGAGAGTTGAGCCATGGAAGGTCGACCGGTAGGGAGAGAGGACGAGTCACATTTGCCCTTGCTTCGAAACCACTCTGGATGCTTCCTATCCAAGAGGATAGGAATTAAATGAGATTAAAGAGTGTACAACGGGTGCTCCAGGTATAGCAGATGCGCTTTCCAAAATAACCTAATTATTCCGGAGACTCCACCCATATTGAATCGAAAATATGTCTGTGAAAATAAGAAGAGGAACTAATTCATTAAGAAGTTTTCNATTCATTGAGCACTCCAATCAGTGCATTGACACTACTACTAATACACTGTAATTCAAGGAATGGTCACAGTTTCCGAACAGTTTTACTATAAGACACAACCATGTAACAATGATAACGCCAATTCCATTTATCATTGGCAGACACACTTTGTGACTCAAAACGTAACTGAGTGTCTTCGTTCACAAATTATAATTTAATCTCAAAAATACGCCACTAATTGATTGCTACATCTTATTAAAAAAATAATAAATTTTATTAATTTATTGTCAAAAACAGTACAGACTGCGTATGACCACGTGGAGGACAATAAACTAATTTACTCTCCGGAAGCAAGCAAGGGACCATCCCATCAATTCCGATCAAGGGCCCTAAGGCAGAGGCGGATTCAAAAATTTCAGCAAAAGTTCCTAGATAAGATAAAAAGTTAGCTGCGAGTTATAATACATATATAATGTCAATATGTTTGTAATTTAACGCAAATATGTTTGTAAATTTACATATACAAGTTATTATCGAACTATAGTGAGTATTGTCAAAGTAAACCGTAAATTATTACGCAGATTTTTATCACATATATCAAAACCAACACAGTATTTTTCTACGTCGTAGTCAGGTCGTCAAGGGGTACGGACGTCTTAGGAGCTCTCTCCTTTTCAGATATGCGATTGCGAAAATGGGTTGTTCGCTAAGGGGATTACCGCGTCCGAGTGGGTATTTGGGCGGGCCGCTTTATCTGCGTCCGTGCGACTTCGACGTGTGTCATCGGCGGTGACGACGGTGTTGCCATGGGGGCCGCATCGTTATGTGCAGTGACTTCAGCTGTTTTATTACTAATTGGTGGTGTAAAATCTAATCCAGGCCCTTGAAGTGTGAATCCCTCTTGCGAGAAGGAGTCTCGGGTGCTCTGTAGTGGGTGCAATAAAATATTGCGTTGTGGTATGGAATGCGAGTCTTGTGGACGCTGATTCCACGCGACGTGTTGCGGTGGAACGTCTAGTTCTACTTCCGAGAATTGTGTTTTATCTGCGGGAGATGTTGTGTTGAACGAGTCCAACGATTGGAGACTGAATTAAAAGCTGCAAACAAAGTCAAAGACGACCTTCGTGCCAGCATGCGTGAACTGGAACGAAATACTACAGGACAGCGCTGTATGGAAGATCCTGTCGTGGAAGAAGAAAGTCAGAAAACTGCAAGTCTTGTGTTAGGTGACTCAATCGTTCGTCACGTGGGGAAGGATGAAAACACAACGAATGTTGAGTGCTGGTTCTGGTATCCGGACGGAGCAACTTCGGTGGGTTATGGAGAATATGGATTTTGGCAGTACGGATTCAGTAATTTTGCATGTAGGAACTAACGATATCAAAAGATCACGTAATATCTATCACATGATGGGAGAGGTGTATGAACTGGTTTCTGCTGCAAAAAAGAAGTTCCCTCGTGCCAACATTACGTTGAGTGGTGTGTTGCGCGGTAAAGATGTGTCGTGGAGAAAAATCGCGGCCATCAATGATCGATTTGAATGGGTATATAATGCACTCAGAGTGACTTTCATGGACGCCAATAGCTTGATCGATGAAATGCATTTTGGTCGAGACGGGCTGGAGCGTCAAATCTTGGCAAGCTGTTCACCCGTGTATCGAGTGCGAAGATGTTCTCAACTAACCCACTGGTTTGAGATGGCAAAGCAGTTGGAAACGAAGAGAGTGTGAGAAATGACGGTGGCGAGGGAAGTGGTGTTGGCGGCGACGGGGTGAGGGTGGGACGGACGACGGCGGGGCAACGCAGGACATCGTGGATGCGGAGGACGGCGACGGAGGAGTCGGAGGTGGTGATGGAGACGGTGGCTACAACGAGGGAGGCGGCGACGGCGAAGTCGGAAGCGTCATCGGGGGAAGCAAAGTCTGGAGTGATCGTGGAAGGGGAGACTGCGACGGCGGTGAAGGAGAAAACGGAACTCGTCGACCGGTTAACAAGGGTCAGTCGTTAGTGTTGCTGCAGGTGAATTGTAGAAGTACATACAACAAAAAGTTTCCAAACATAGTTGAAATTTATGAACCAGATATTATTATTGGTACGGAGTCATGGCTATTGGAGGACGTGAAAGATGCAGAAATATTTCGTTCAGAGTTTTCGGTTCTCAGACGGGATCGCGTGAGTCGTGGGGGTAGGGTTTTTATTTGTGTGAAAAAACTTTATCGTACTCTGTAAGCTCGGTAGATGATGTTCACGAATTAATATCTTTTGAAATTGAAGGTTATTTAGGGAAAACTCTAGAAATTACAGGAATATATAGAGCTCCAAGTGATGATATGCGCGCGATAGATAAATTAGTTAATAAAATGGGTCTCCAATCAAATATAACAAGAAATAGCATTATTGGCGGGGATCTTAATTTGCCGTATGTTGACTGGGAGAGTGACTCAGATAGTATTAGCAATGCGCAATCATTAGTAAACAATCTATTATCGGATTTTTTATTACTGACCCCTCACTTTGCACTGCTGTAGATGCCACAAAAATCGTAGAAAAAATAATTAATACCATTAAATTTGACATGTTCTTCTGCTTATACTCAAGTTTAAAAAATGGTTCTAAGAATGAGTAATACTGTTTTAAAAACAGAAATGTTTAAAAAAACGCGAAATTTTGACATTTTCCCCTTTTTACAATTTTTCATAAAATAAATTAAAAGTGTCAAAAATAATTCTTATACAGCGAATGTTAACCATTATGTTTGTGACAACATTTCAAAATTTCAACCTTCTTAATGCAAAATGTAATGAGTTATTAACCTTTTCCAAAAACATTGCTAAAAACGATCAGGCACATTTTTAAGGAATAAAATTTATACTGTCGCACTCAGATGAATGCCATGATCACGTTACAATAAAATGTAAACGTTTAAAACTTTTTCTGTAACCTCCAGCAAGTGATAAATAAAACCTTGTTTTGGATAATCGGCTAGCGGTGCATTTTCGTCACGCGCGTTGTTGCCAGTGCCGTATTCAGTCAACAGGCGGGAATCTCAGCTGACAAAACTATACGTCAGTGGAGTGATACATCCGGCAACAACGCGCGGGCGTGACTGAAATCCATCGCTGGTAGCTAATTGAAAACATGGTTTTATTTATCACTTGCTGGAGGTTACATAAGTACTTTTGAACGTTTACATTTAATTGTATCGTGATCATGGCATTTTTCTGAGTGCGACAGTATAAATTTTATTCCTTAATAACATGTCTGATAGTTTTTAGTGTTTTCGAAAAAAAATAACTCATTACATTTTGCATGCAGGAGCTTGAAATTAATAAATTTACATATACAACAGTGATCATTTCCTGAATAAGAATTATTTTTGTCACTTTATTTTATAAAAAACTAAAGTAAAGTCGACTTATCGAAAAAAAACAGTAAAAATATCTGACAATATTTTTAACACATATTATTCGTCAGTTTTTGGCATTTCCTCTAGCAACGGCAGTATACATTTGACAAATAATTACCATGTAAATACTTTTATCTAAATACTAGGATGTTGCGTCATCGAATTCCTAATATTAAGAATAAAATAATAAATCGGTCATGATAAAATTCCAGGGAATTTACTTAAAGTGGGTGGAGAAGCCATGATTCCGTACCTAGCCAGGTTTTTTCATATTACATGAAATAATTCATCACTACCACGCGACTGGAAAAAGGCTATCGTGGTACCAATTCACAAAGGAGGTGATCGCTCATTAGTTAGCAATTATTGACCAATTGGCTTAACCTCCGTAGTATGTAAACAGATGGAACACATCATTGCAGATTATTTGAAGAATACTTGGGAAAAAAATAATTTTCTACATCCCGCACAACATGGTTTTAGATCCGGGTACTCATGTGAAAGCCAACTTATTTCCGTTTGCCAGGACTTAACTGAATCACTTGACGAAGGAGGGAGAACTGATGCAATAGTCATTGATCCATCAAAACGGTTCGATTTAGTGCCACATGATCGACTTCTTGCAAAAATCGTGAACAGAAATTGATTCGCGTGATGTCAAATGGATTAGTGAATTGCTTCGGGATCGTTCACAATAAGTTAGAATAGATGGGTGCTTCTCTAAAGAAACCGCGGTGACGTCGGTGGTATCTCAGGGAAGCGTTCTGCATCCACTTCTTTTTCTTGCATATATTAACGACATATCACAGCTTATCAATTCGGTAGTGCGCTTATTTGCAGATGATTGTATTATATATCTATATTAAAGATATATCTATATCTGACTATATATCGGAATATTAAAGAAGATAGAAATCTTTATATGTTACAGTGCGATCTATACGAATTGTGGAAATGGACTGAGACGAATAAAATGAAAATAAGCCCTCTAAAAAGTAGATCTTTATATTTTTCTAGATCAAAAATAAAACCTGCTCTGAACTATACATTCAGTTATCAGATAATTCCTGAAGTTTGAAGGTGTAAATACTTAGGTGTTGTAATTTCTCGTAACTTAAATTGGGCAGAACATGTAAAATACACAACAAAGAAAGCTTGGAGAGCGCTGAACTTCGTGAGACGCGTATTTAAAAAAAGGGAACTCGAAATCTAAAAGCTTGGCGTCATTAGTCCGACCTATACTGAAGTACGGTGCCGCTTGCTGGGATCCGTACAGGGAGGGTCAGATCAATGAATTAGATCGGATACAAAGAAAGACTGCAAAATTTGTTAGGGACAACACACGTAATATTAATTTAGAGTGGGGCACACTTTCCTATCGAAGGAAGTTCGCGCGTCTTTGTGCTTTCTTTAAAGCCTACATGGGAGAGCCTGCATGGAAATCAGTGAACGCTAGGCTCCACCAACCGAACTACATTAGTCGCGGCGACCTCAAGCGTAAAATAAAATGTAGATATTGGTAAATACTCCTTTGTGAATAGAACCATTGTAGACTGGAATGACGTACCTGCAACAACACTTACGAACTTACCAAAAAGAATAAAACGTTTCCGCAACCGTCTTCTTGTTTCTTCGAAATAGGAGCACATGTGAAGTGCAGTGTAGTGAAGTGAATGTGACTAAGGGTATAGAAAATGCTCAGAGCGAATAGAATTGCAGTGCAGTGCAGTGTAGTGTAGTGTAGTGTAGTGTAGTGTAGTGATGTGAAGTGTGCGGACTGTTCACAGCAACCCTATTTTGACGTTATTTTTATAGTTATTAATTTCTTTTAAATATATTATAGCAATAATTTTTACTTTAAGGTTATAGGAGGAGTAATGGTATATGTGTGTATATTGAAGCATGCTTGTACGTATGAGTGTGTGTCTGCATCAGTTTGTAAGTGAAAATGTGTTTCTGTACGTATATGAATATACACACATAAGGACCTGATTTATTTTTGTAATTTATTCGGTGTTTTATCCTTCTCGCTTATTGTGTACTAATTTTCTAAGCATTTTATTCCGTGTGTGTGTATTTTATAGATATTTGGGCGAAGATAATTTTTTTATTTCACATTATCGTATTATGTATATTTTTATTATGTCTATTATGTTTTCCATCTGCCACCAAGCATTGCTCACTTGCATATTAATAAACTACTATTATTATTATTATTATTATTATTATTATGTGACTGAAGCAATTCAAGTTTTGTTACTAGGTTTGTTTCCTGATATATTCCGATGCAACATGAGCCACGTGCTCAATGTTTCAATCAGTTCCTTCCAATGTTACATCGATTTTTACACTTTTTGACAATTGTTCATTATTTTTTTTATATTTTTTTAAACATTTCGAACATAATAGGAATTAAGCCCCAGATTTAACTTCCACTCCCTCCCGCAAATTGTCCGGCGATTCACATCGTACGCCACCATTCGCATCTCACGCGGTATCATTCCATCTCATAGACATTCCATGAATAATCTGTTTAAATAGGTCTACAATTGAGATCAACAATTCCCGTAGTGCCAAACTTTCTGTAGTAGCGTGCGTCAAGAAAGCGCTCGGAACTGAGATATTTCCTCGATGACGTTCCAATAAATCAGTTTTTATCATTTACTCAATCAGTACATGCTAAATACGCATAGAAATTTGGAAAGAATAAGCTACCCTCGTCAATTTCTTTATGCATTTTTGTCAAACAAAAAAAAGGACAATGTCTTTTTCCTCTTCAATATTAAGTATGACAATGAAGCAAGGGAGCTACATATAGTTTTGGAAATATTATGAAAGCCAAATAATTGGTAAAATATCCTAAACACCTTTTTGATCTTAGATTCGATTTGTATTTTATACTACAAAAGATTTATCCTCTGGGCACGTATGCAAATGACGTCATCTCGGTCACTGTTCATCATCCGCAGCTGTCGCAGTGGCTCTTCCGCGAAATAGGCAACTAAGCCTCGAAACGTGTAGTAAACTCAGACTGCGGGTATTTGAATGGGTTAGACTCGGGGAGTGGGAGCAGAAGGAATGTAATGGGGACTCAGACTAACAATTAAGTTGAATAAGTACACGTGGATATTCACACAGAACCAATCGTAGCAGAAATGGTAATGTGGTAAACACAGTAACTGTGTAGAGAGGAGTAAATCAACAGAAGAGTGGAGGAGACGAGAGGATTCAGTATTGCAGAAGCGAGACGTTCAATTGTAGAAGCAGAATCTGATAACAGTCCACGGTAAAATATGTTTGAAACGGAAAACAGAGGAACAAGGGAAGAAAATACGGCATCCCACTCATCGTCGGAAGATTACAAATCTCATATGTCTTTTAGAAGCATGTTTCAACCATGTCAATTAACGAGATCTTAAAGTTGATATCTTTAATACATAGTTTATCATTCTACAGTTATTCAACAGATACTACTCACATGATACAAATCAGTAACCCAACCAAATTAGTCGCTAGTAAAACATTTTATGGAAACCCTCAGAATGGAAGGAAATTAGGGATAAGAAAAGAAGCATGATGGACAGATCATCAGTTGGTTTTAGTGAATAGCTGGAGATTGATCTTAACTTATCGTTTTCAAATCATCAAATAAGGTACTTGAGTCAAATAACGGCCGCCTAAGTTTAAATACATTTTTTTCTGTAAATACTGTTTAAATGAAATACTCAATTCAATAGAAAGATTTAACATAGTTTCATGAATTGAAAATTATTAGTCGTGAGGTATTATTATTTATAATTTAATATGTCAGTAACACCTTTTTAAAACCTTGTCTTGGGCATTATTAAAAATAGTGTGTTTTTTACCGCCCGTTCGGTAAATAAGGTGCTGGACGCAAAAGTACATTCATTGGGATTACAAATCAAAATGTTTATTAGAATATAAAGGGAATGTACCAATTCAAATTTAAACATAAGAAATATCAAACTTCTTCACACACGTAACGTAACCACAGACTTCTGTTATAATTCTTTAACAATTTTTTAAAGTTTATAATTGTATATTATAAAACGTAACATCATGGTGACTGTTTTTTATAAACAAAAGATTATGTCAAGAGATCATGAGGTCCTTGAGGTATGGCGCATCACTAGCAAGATGGTATGAGCGAGTTGCGTTCGAGTTAGTGAGTTTCTATGAGTGTATACTATGTGTACGTGAGCCGTGATGCAAGTCATAAGAATAATGGTAGGTTTTCTGCGGCGGTATGTATGGTGCGTTATTTAACAGTTAATTGTCGAGTCTACCTTACTAGTTTCTTGCATCTTTCCCCCATTTTTCACTTCCGAGAGAATACATACAAAATGAGAACACAAATTCGCACGTTTGATTTTGTATACTTCATGGAGCTTGAAATTCGAAGAAATGACTGTGGAAAATGTGTATTATGGCTGGTGCTACCGAGCATTGCGAGAAATTCAGAAATACATTTTACATAAGTAGGTTAATGATACACCAAAAGAAGATGAGATAATGCAATTCTTATTCTTTAGTCAACGAAGGAGAAACAAAAATTCTTATAATATTACGAACTCTGTTGCTTCCCTAACGAAGTTGGTTTGTTATATATATATATATATATATATATATATATATATATATATATATATATATATATATATATACACCTTTCTCACCCCAAAATTGTACCCATTCTTTCATATCGAAGTTTTCTTCTAATGTTACATCCATTGACAAACTTATTACACGTAACTCCATTACACGTAAAACACATTGAATTTTAAATCGAAACAGACAAATCTTTGGCATTTTAAGATTAAAAAACACATAAAAAATAAAACAGCTAAATAAATAGGTTAATGTACATTTCAACAATAAATTATCTGCAGCATAATATTCCCATAGTTTTGCCAATCTATTTCAAACTGTTGAAAATATGTTCGGGAATCCCATGAAAACTTTTGCACTCACTCCCAGGTGGTCAGCAATGTGTTAGCACTCGACCAATAAAGAACTTAGTAGTAGCGGAATATTGTTAAAAGGGCGCGTCCCATTCGGTTTCATGGGACGTGTGGGTCTCGACATCCGAGTGTCACCCATAAGAAAAATTTTATAGAACCGAATGCGACAGTTGGCACATTTGTTTAAAAAATCGATTAGTCGTAATACTGCTGGCAGGTCGGTTCAAATTTAGTGACTGACTGGTTTAAAAATCTAATAACCACGTATCTGTTGCAGGGCAAGGTCTTATATGCCATATTAATTTTTAAGTTTGAGCCGAATACACGATATAATAATAGTAAAAAAGTCGTGGGAACTCAGCTAGCTACTAATACATTTTGCAAAGTTACTGTAATGCGAGTTGGCGTTATTAATTAACGTGATGTGTTGTCAAACATTAGTACCAAACGCCTACTTTATTATAAACGAATACATGTTTAATTATTATTGTGTCCTCCATATTTATTTCACGTAACCCTAGATGTTCAAAAACCATACTATCGGAACACCATGATAATGATACAATTGTCCACCCCTCGGCTGTCAATTGTAGCATATGTTCTCCTCTTTTAACTCCGATTCTCTCTGTGGTTCCGCCAGACCATATGAGATTTTCATACGGGAATTCCCGTCTCTCCTCCAGATCAATACCAGTCGTTCAAACCCCCGGGAACATCCCTCCCCGACTCACGCTTAATACATGGTTAAGCAGAAGAGTAAGTTGAATTCACCAGCAGAGTTACGGTATTAGAAGGTGATCGAAGCAACTAATTGTACAGGAAACAGTAACCAGTAATTGTGTTCATGACTTTTCAAATACACGTTCATACAATCAAATTTTAAGTAACTTCATTCTCACGGTGCGCCATGAAAGATATGCGTCCCAAACGAAGTTTTCTGTGACAATTGTTCGACAAATTCCCATGTATCAAACTATCCACGAATAAACTATTTTGAATTATTATTCCATGTGAAATCAACCACTATTTTGAACCTTCAGGTCTCAAAATTCGATGCTTTTTGTAGGATGGTTTATACATGAACTGTATAAATGTATTATTGGTTCATATGAAAAATACAAACTTTCAGATTTTTCTGAGCGTCCTTTATTTAGCTATTACTCTTGAACACGAAAATTAGTGCAATTTCCGCCACGCTTTGATATCTCTAAATGTCTCCATCTTTAAAACCAATCAAATTAGAGAGTTGAAATTTACGCCACTCTCTTTAGATGTTGATAAGCGTGCATTATTGTCTTAAAACTTAAAAAAAAAAAATTATTTT
>NNCF01127332.1:456199-476448 GCA_002313205.1 Laupala kohalensis
TATATATATATATATATATATATATATATATATATATATATATATATATATATATATATATATATATATATATATATATATATATATATGTAAAAGTTAAATAGCAGATAATGCATAATATTTTTTATGAATACACGTCTATGGTAAGTGAAAAGAATAATTATTATTGCAAAGTTTAAGAAAATGTGACTTTTATCCAGAGATGCGAATGGTATCTTTGTAGCTTTTATACATGATATATTATTACATGACATGTACAATAGTAACATCTTCAAGAATAACATTTCAGGGGTGATAATGGGTCCATAATGATATAAATAATCGATACATTTATTGGTGTCTAGCAATATTGCCGCTAAGTATGATGTGTATGGATGAGATTGCACGGGACAGATAAACCGACAACTAAAATAAGAAAAATAATTATTTAGGACTGCAGATTAATTAATTCGACAAAAACTTATTATTATTATTATTATAAACCTAGCAGAAGGGCCCGCGCAACTCCGAAAGAGGAATATTCTGATGCAAAAATATGTTCTGAACACTATCTACGACAGAACTAATGAGTTTTGACAATCGAAAGCTAAATTCATCCGTTTGTCCTTTGTCATACTGTAGGCGATATATATTATTATTTTTTTATTTATCATCATTGTATTTGAGTTTTAATATTTAATTAATAATTTAATTATCACTATTATATTTTAAGCTTAAGCTAAAGGCTTGGTATCCATATCAAATTAAAATGCTGCAATCTGCAGGAAAGTCAAGTGAAAGTGGTCTCCACTCGAAATATTTTGAGAAATGCTGGAATTACCTCAAGCTACAGTACCTTCGAGACAGGGTTGTGTGACTTCGTGTTATTAAAACAAAAATTCATATTAGAACGACCACCTATCACTATCTTTATTCTTAATTAAAGGTTGGTCCAAAGTAAAAAAAATATTTTGAGACAAATGAAATATTTGTATCATCCCATACGGACATTTATTTATGTACGATTATTAAGCAAGTTTCAGAAATATGTTTGTAGAAGTTACTATCTTCAATTCCTTGAATACATAAGATCGTTGCTAGCACTGATTTCACATAAATTGCAACTGCTTTGAAATACTTTACCCGGCAGTACGCAGATTTCACAAATTTTCAAAATTCAAAACGATCATTTCAAGAAGAAAGTTATTCGTAAAATTGTCCGATATGTATTATATTGTGGTCATTCTTATATTAAGAGATATAAGACGGTACATAAACTTCATTTCTCAACTATGGTGTGTAAAGAAACAGGAGAGAAAACGGAGCAAAGCTTAGGTTACTCACCATTCCTGGTCTCAGTGCCTCCCTGCAGCCGAGGCCACAGGAGCAACGGAAGCAACCCCAGGAATCGTGGAAGGCTGCAAAGAAAACAAGCGAGTCGTGAACATTTGTAGGCATCAGCGCTTAGCAGCACAATATTTGTAAAAGATGGTAAAAGATAACGCTCTCCATTCCATAATTTTTATCTCCCCCACGGATCCAATACGCAATCGTCTGATTTCCTAAGAATAGCACTGGTAATTTTTTATTTGCACGGAAATCACGCAAAGTGGTTTGACTTTAGTGAAGATTTCAAGACACATGAAAAAATCAACCTCATCTAAAGTCCGAACCGAATTCAGTATCTTGCCTTTTATACCAGTTTCAAATCACAGTAATTATTTCTTACACTATCCTATGTTTATTTATTTATAATTGATATATCAATTGAACTCTTGAACTGGAGTGTTGGTTAAAAATTGTGGAGGATCCAAATTAAAAGATTTAAAAGGTTGCCAGTCATAAAAGAAATTGATGGCAGGTGATAAAATGTGAAGCTAGAATTATATAAATAACACGAGAAGCGCAAATATGTTAATAGTTGTGGCACATCGTCATACTAGAAGAAAGCATACGCTTCTATAGTCGAGACAGGTGGTTCTCGTTATGAAAAGGAAGTATGCAGATGCATGAAGTTGCTGGTTGACTTCTCTTACAGGTTTGCACACTCCTGAGAGATCCACCTCTGGGAGACTCAGCTTCTCAATACTGGTATTTTACGCGCTCCTTTAACAGTTTTTATTTACAGTATTACAGTAAAAACATTTATCCTGAAGGCTACCACCCGAATCGATTTTTGGGAAAAGTTTAACACCGGTGAAACATTGCAAAGTAAAGCGAAAGGAAACTTCCTCCCAATCATGTCTCCCCACCAAGTACGCAAGATACCCCGACGTGTAAGATATAAATAATATACAAATATAAATCAATAATTTGTTATGATAGTTAATATTTAATTAAATGATATGTTATAATTTGTAATGAAATGTAAGATGTTTCTCTGATATTGTGAAGAACTCATTGAATCGGAAATAAACTGAATTATTACGAGTACATAACATTTTTTGTCATGAGTTCCAAACACTCATGTCGACTACTGGTTCGTTTTATTTTCGCTACTGTCGACTACTGATGCAAAATGCGAGTTTGAAGAAATATAACATTTTAAGTACCAGTTCGATAATTTTTTTTTTTAATATTCCAGAAAAACAAAAAAAGACAGCGAAGCGACAAAACGAAGCTATAGGAACAGATATGATCACTTAACTGAAATAAAAGAAAATAAATATTTTGAGCTCAAGATGTTGAGAACTAGAGCACTTACTCTACAAGAATCACGAAAATATATTAAACAATTGTAGTTTTTAAAGGATTATTTTCGAGGTAAATTTCGGAATAAAACATATATTTGATTGATACCTTCCATTTATCATTTACAAGAAATGAATTAGGTTCTTAATTTCCCTCCGTATGTCATTTTTTAGATTTAGAAGATTAAAAAAATACTATTCTCCAGACAGTGACATTCGAAACCGAAGTTCTCATCTTAAGGCTTCTAACTGTCGATTCGGAAACAAAGAAATCTATAATTGAAGGGAAATTTCAGAAAACTTTTCTTGCGAATATTTTCAGAATAATACATTCCAGGGCTGGGGGTTGGCGGCAAGCGACGGGTCGGGCAACTGCAGCCATACTAAGTAGAAAGAAAGGAAATTAAAGGAGACAGAGGATGAAGACTCCTCCGCAGAAGTAACGATCTCGTGTCCGCGGACGTGGGCGCTGGGATACGGGGCGAATGCGAAGCCTACGAAAACCAGCGTCCTGCGCGCTTTGTTACAGCAAGCAAGCTCACAGATTCTTCCAGGCCCGCCGCCTAGCCTCCGCCGCGCCTACCTCTTGCGAATTTAATCAGAAGGAGGATATCGGCGATGGAATAAAGGTTTACAATGCTCCGTCGAGTGAATTCGCTCTTCGGCACACCTGCAGCGTTTTTGCGGAAATCCGCAGGCAGTATGCGAAACAAAAGCAAACACAAATTGGGAGCATGTTCACCAAGTTAGATATGAATTCAGAAGACATGTTTTTCCGATTCAACCTTTCCAAATATCCATCCTCGCAACAAAATGTTGAGAGTGTTGTTGCGCTACATGGAAGTTCGCGGAAATCGAAACAATTAGCAATCAAGGTTTCAATTAGCTTAGTGAAAGATATATTTAATATTTGCACTTCGCGATACACTGGTATCACGAATTTAACATACACCAGGTCATCTAAAAACCAATGTATTTTATGATAAATTTTCTCTGGGATATTTCTCTACTCATTCGTACCTTTATTTACTTTCAAAACTGTGGGTAATTTAACTGTGGGTAACGCCGGTTCCACAAAAGAAATGACGTGAGGAATGCAACTGCTATTACAATAGATCCAAAATCGGACCATCGGATCAGACTGACAACCAAGCTTTAGTAATATCTCGCGGGAGCAAAAGATTCATTCTGGAGCCATTAGCGAAAGACAGGAGCTGCGTGGTGGAAGTTCTCAGAGTTGCGATTCATACAACATAACTACGTGAGATAGGAACAAGTGTGCGCGGATAAATAGGAGTGTAAGTTGAAAAAATACAACGTTTCTAACGCTAATATTGTCCAAATAATTTTTTATTAGAAGTTAGTTTAACGAGGACAATTTTTGACAAAATGAATATGAAAAAATTTAGTCGACGATTGCGTTACATACTTTCACAATACAACTTGTCTTATTAGGCAATCCGGGGAAAGAGACGAGTAAATAAGTGAAAATAGTGAAGATCAATTATTGTTACATCGTATTTGCGTGATATTTGGGCAGAGAAAATTACTTTGTGTGAACAAGATACGAGTACACGTGAGAGAACTAGATAACGATACACGTATTGTAGGTACCGAGTGTTTGTGTACCATGAGTACACGTCCTCGTGACGAAGTAGATGTTTCCAAGAAAATCACGGCGACGGTGACCTACCGAACTGGCGAGGCAGACAAGAGCTCGCTGATTTGTTCCGCGCGAGTCCTTAGGGAAACTGTCCACAGCCTGTATGCCCGTCTTGGAAAGTACGTTTTGGAGTCATGGTTAGTACACGAGGCGAACAATGCAAAGAGGTAAACATGTAACAAAAATTTATAGGAGAAGTGGTTGAGAAGGAAACCAGAAAGCTGAAAGACAAACAGTAAAATTGAAATGCTGCAATTCTTTTTCTTTTTGGAAATTGAAGAAATAATTATGTTTTAATTTTCGCAAAAGGGATTAATATGTCATATCAAAGAGAGATTACTTTGAATGAAAGACACAATTTTAATTTTCCTATTTACGTCCATTCTTACCAAGTTCGTATGCCTATTTAACTATAATACATTTTTAACTTCTAACTATAAAAGAATTATGTAACATAGACGACAAGAATTCATACTGTAAAATTTATCTACACGCAGAAAGAAGACAAATCAGAGTTTTATGCCTTTGCGTGTGGGTATTTTGAATTCTCCTATTTGTTGTCTGCCCAGAAACAATTATTTCAATAAATTGTTCATCTCTGCATGAGGAAAGTCCCAAGGCAATTTTGTTTCACCTTATCCTTAGCTTAGTAAACCAAACAACCAGAGAATAGCTCATTTATTCATCGTAATATGCTTGAATTTCAGTCCACGAAGATAGCCAGGATTAGGTTAAAGTAGCTTTTCGACGCCGACTGAATTTACGAATGGATATTGTAACTTTCGTTTAATAAAAACATTTTAATCAAACTCTGTCACAATATTTCGAGAAATTACGGTAGAAATCAGTGAGTTACGTCATAAACGGTTGCGAAAAATCATTTGGAGTTATCGCGGGAAAGTAATAAGTCAAAATCGGTTGCAGTTATCGTGAGAAAGCCAGTGTCAGTTGATCAAAACCATCTAGAANAGTTATCGTGAGAAAGCCAGTGTCAGTTGATCAAAACCATCTAGAATAAATTCAAGGCCACCAATCAAAGTGCATAAAAACACAACCATCGATCAGAAAGCACTCTGATTGGTCACTATTAAATGAATTCGGTTGTCAGACTAACCCAACGAACACTGGTACAACGGACGGGAATTTATTCCGGCGCGAGCAAGCGGAGCGCCAAAAGCTATCTAGTGTAGACGCGCGTACACTTCTCGTCTTAAGCGCAGCGTCCAAGTTACTGCGGACGCAAAAGATTCGCATGTGCGCGAAACAATACCTCGTGATTGCGCGAAGCACCGTGTTCCGTGTTTTAGTGACAGCGCGAACATTTTCTTTATTTTTGATGTGATCTTGCGACGGAATAGTAAAAGTTCCAGTCGACGGAATGAACTTCTCAGTGACTATCGTCATATCTCAACGCACCGAATCAATGAGAAATTAACACGTGCGCCTGCGTGTACGAGTCAACAATTTACGAGTTCGCCAGTGCGAGTGGCGTCCACGGACTTATTGGGCGACTTATCCTGACATCGGACACAGCAGCATGCCGTCCGAGTTTCAGACTACCGAGGTACTCAAGGTCAAGCAATATGCTTATATCGAGATCTTTGGTCGTCGTCTCATTCACCATCAGAAGCTATTGCTACCCACGGTGAGATCTATCTATTCTTCATGTTTGTGAAGCAGTCTCGCATAAACAGCATGTCATTCAGCTGTGATAATCAAATGATTATGCTTTGAACTGACTGATATTAATTTTGTCGCAGAACAGCATTTATTGAGACGCTAAGAACAAGAAGTTAAAAGCGCTACGCGAATTGTTAACATTTTTGGAAGGGAAGTAGTTTTTAGTGTGAATGCGTGAATGCATTGGGGAAATAATATTGAATTTTTGTGCTTGTGACTCCTCTAGGTTTTTTATTGAATAAATGTGAATTTCAATGCGCGAAGTTCTTTTATTCCATGAAATAGGGTATCTAGAATTGTGGGAGCCCAATAAGTTGGAATATTCGCGGATCCACGCTATGATTCATGTTAAATAGACAACGACGAATAGTCAAATAATTAAAGTAAATATAAAAGAATTATCGGCGCTTAAGAAATATGGGTGGATTTTTTCACCATTGGGAAAGAAAAGCAAAGTAACTTTTAACCGAATTTATTGTTTTTATGTTAGGTAGTAGATTTGCAGTTTCCACACTGATTTCATTTATCGTAACAACTTTGAAATCAAAACAAGTAACTGCTTCCACAGTTGCTGGAGACAACGGGCCAAATATGTAGAAGTCATTCAACAATTTCATCTCCAGAATTTTTGAAGTTCCAAGTTGGCTTTCTCAGGTGGTAAGAGATGGAAGTCACTCCAAAGTTACTTTTCACTCCATCCCGACAAAGTTCTCAGATGTTTGACATAAGAGAGTCCGTCATTCCATACCGTATCTTTTGATGAAGTAGTAGCTTCGAAAAGTAAAATGCTATTGTCTTCACAGGGGACAATAACCAAAACGTCTTTGGGTAGAGTCATGTGATATATGTCTCTTTACATCCTCCACTAAATTTGATGTGGCTGATTCGGAATCTTTTCCTCTTTTCAAAAACGTCAAAATTTTGCTCGACTTCACACATTCTTCAACTCGGACCTTCCTTTGTTTTCATCCTTCTATCCTACTAATTTTGATAAAAAGGAGAAATATAAAATATGTAACTGATCATTTGGAACTTAATTATTGTTTATATTCGAAAATTTAAAATTCGATAAGTTAAAATATAAGTTTAAATCTGAAACATGTATGGCAACCTAATTTGGCGTTTCAAGAAGCTGCGCCCGGGGATAAATGCCACACTGTCCCCCTCATAGCGACGCCGCTGCACACATTCCACCAATAAAATTTTCCTAGAAGCGTCTATGGAATCCCCAAGACGACACCTGGAGATTGTTCACGTAGTTCATTAATACGATTGTAGTGGCATGAAATACGGCTGAGCGAGAGAGAGCAACTTCATAGCGCGAAATTTGTCGGGAAAAACTATTAAGTCTAGTGTGTCAAATATTAGACAACTGTACATGCAATACGTAGTAAGACCATTTCATAACGGAGCAGCTCCTTTGAAATATCGTTCTTTTCTTACCCTAACTCAAAATTGTCTATAGTCGGTAAGTCCACTTTTTACATTCGAGTGTGATTTATTCTAATTAAGTGTTGTGTTACCCGTTGTTGTACGGGTGTTATTACCTCCACACTGAACTTATGTTAAGAAAGTCATATTCTTCAAACTACTTTACCCACGGACTTGATCTTTCTTTCGGTGTCATTAAACAATCCCACAGTCCAAAAATCCAGTAGGGAACAAAAAAACCTCGCAGGCCACGTAGAAGGATTAAGCCGACCCTTCTCGGTGAGGAGTTTGAAAGGAAGACACCGAGTAATTCCTTCCACCTTCACTTCCTTTTAGATAACCCCCAGTAGAAGATAGTAAAAAGGTAATCACTCATCTCACAAAACTAAGTGACGGCTCTTTTTCTCGTCTATGATAGACGAATAAAATACAAATTGAATCACACTTCTATGATGTCTCATTACTGAGATAAGACTATGTTACTCAGAAAATGATATGTACTCCCGATAATGTTAATTCCTGATACATATTTGCTAGGTTTTATTCCGTTAAAATAATATGTTATGTATATGGACGTTAATTGTAGTAGAATTTATGTTATGTAGTTTTACTATATATTGGTTCTATTACTGACTATAGAATTCATTTTTGCAAAATTACCTATTCCCGTCACAGTTCATCAAGACCTTTTGAGTGACTAAATGATAGAAATGTATTTCTAAAATTTAAGCGTGTTTAGAATCAGCGAGAATAAATCTCCGTCATTGTTTTTCGGTTAATCGCTTCGTCAATGTGTTTTTGTATTTTATATTGCAAAGTTTTTGTAATTTTTACTTTTAATTACATGTTAATACAGCGAAATTTCTTTCTTTTTAAGCATTTGAAGTTATGAAATTGTTGTTAGGTATGTCCTAATGCCACCAGCGCTACAATTATTTGACTTGGTTTAAGAATGGACTTTTTTCACGTTAATCCATCAAAAAAAGTCTGGATATTTAATAACAACGCTACATGATGTGTCTAGTAAATTGGGGTGTTATTAATGTAATTCTTCACGTCAAGAGTACTTTCTGCATAATACACATAAGGAAACGTAAAAATGCCTCAGGAGCAGACAGTTTGGTGTACTAAGAAATAATTGACATGCTGCTTTTGTCTTCTCTAAATATTACTAAGAGTTAAAGAGTAACATAACAAGAACTCCCATGCGAAGCCGGGGTAGGAGGCTTTTATAAAATAAGTCTAATTCAATAATAACTTTCAAATTCAGAATTTTCTCAATAACTTTCCTAGATTACGTTTTTTCCTGATCGAAAATAAAAGAAATGATTTTGTGCGATTTCATTACAATGGTGTTATTTAAAATAAATGTTAAAATACAATATTATTTAACATGATTGAAAGTTTTATTCTCGTGCAATTTTTATTCAAATCTCTTCCTACGATAATAAGTTTCATATCCATTATGTAGTATAGATGGATATTTCGTCAATATGAACGCAGTGCGATGTTCCGATTCGGCACCTAACGCTGTAGCACTGAGAGGGTTGATTTTTGTTTGTTTCAAAACACAACAGCGTTTTTATCTATTGGCCAACTGATTTCTTCGTTGCATTTGTCCATACTTAAAATGGTAACTCAACCTTAAAAAGGGAGAATGCCATCTAGGGAACGGAACCTCGTAGAAGTGTGATTCAAATAGTATTTTATTGGTCTATCACACTCGAGAAAAATGATCCGTGACATTATAATGTAAGAATAATGGTTATTTTTATTGCAATATGTAAAAGAAATAAGGGTTTTCTTCACATATCCATTTTTTTCTTTTCAATTTCAGGATGCTCAATGTTTAATAGATGTATAAGAAGAGGAGAATGCAATTAAGCAAAAGTTGTTGACTGCTTCCCAAACAGTATACCCTAATACACAGATATCTTCTGACAGTTAACTCCCCTCCGGGATACTCAAATCGAAGCTGTCAATTACTTTTTAAATCGAAATTCTAATAAAACGCTTCTTATCCAAAAAAATGTGCACTTTCGCCGTAATAACTGGTTCAGCCGTAGAGATATTAAAGCTCAGAATTATCCAGTAGCTATCATGGTAGTGTTAATAACACGCAGATTATCGTTCGTATCTCTGAAACGTAGGGTGCAAGAATTTTGTTGAGACGTGTAATCGTCATTAAAAAATTATATTTCGCGCCTATTACTTTATCAAAAAATTATAACAGTTAAATGATAGACGTGTAAGTAGATAAAGTGGAATTTTCAAAAGACATGATTATTTTTTTCTGTCTATATGAGGCAGGACTGTGTTTGAAATGGCAAGGTAATATTTGCTCAATACTCATCACAGACGGAAAACCAAATGGAACTGACGATTAGATCCAAAATTGAGAGTACTAGTAATTTAAAAAGTGTTAGAAAATTAATAATGAAAAACAAATTCAAATATCTTCTCATGGTTTTTCCATCTTTCCACAAATATGTCTACTATCCACAAATACTTCCTATTAAAATATGACTAAGTGCTCTATTGTTGAGGAAACAAAACTGTTCCATACATCATCGTTTCACTAAAATAAATTTATTTGTATCAATGCGTAAAGATTAATATTACCTCGGAATTGCTTATGCAATGTATTCATGTATGAATTTATACATGCATTCATATGTGGAAAAAAATACATTACATAGTATAAATCACATATAGAATAATGATAACTAAATAAATATCAGTGAAGACCAAATCAAAGGAGTTCCAGCAATCAACGCTCCTTGCCAAAAAGCCATGGATTCAACAATTCTCATGTGATCATCTCGTTTTAATGAGGTCTATTCATCTTTCTGAGAATGGAGGGAATTTATCATTCAGGAACCAAATTATTTTAGTGGATTATGTATGGGTTGCGCACGACAATTGATCGTGGCCAACGTGAACCTCTATTCCCCGCAACGGCAGGGCAGTACCGTTCACCCATCTGCGTGACTAGCTATAGTTCCAAATTGCCATCGATTGTGGGGAAATGAATATCTTTGTCACTGATTCTCTGGGCAGAAAATGCAATTAACGGCTGGACAATATTCCGTTTCGTAAAGGCAGGTACAATTTATCTACAACAAAGTAGCATTTGCAACACCAGCGAATGATGAATTTTGAAGAGTCTACCGTAACATTTCATTTCATAAACTCACACGCATAAAGCATCGCCGATAAATCTTTTCATTGAGTTGATGAAAAGAAATAAAAAATACGGTATTGAAGGTAATGAATCGGGAACGTGACAATTTTATTTCTTCAAATCAAGCAGGTCGTTACTAAACCAATTGTTTTAATAACATTCGACACGTCAATTCATTTCCCTTTCAAATGACTTCATTGTCCAAGTAAAAACAAATGTAAACACACTATTCTAATACAAATCTTCATGGAGTTGAATTCAGTTCTCTTTGTGTGATGAATACTAACAAGTCAACTCGATGCATTTGATGGATTCAACTGAGATTTTAACATCGAGATATGAAAGAATCTTCTCATTAACCATGGTATGTTTCATGTCTATGTAAATTAGGACATATGTTTTGGCAAGTTTTTGTGGTCGCCCTTGCTATCAACAACCTGATATGCAACCAGGATGACATGTGATGTACATCAGTCTTCTTCTGCTTGCGGTACGCGTTCTCTCAGCGATACTCGAGACTTCTCAGAGTAAGTGAAATTTAAAATAAGCGTAACGATAAAAAGATTTCTCGTCAAAAAAAGCATTTACAAACTGTGTATGAACACGTGGGGGGAGGGATAATAAACTAATTCACAATGCGTGTAGTTTTGTAAGATAAGGGTACATTTGCAATAACATAAATATAAAAAAATAGTAAGAAATCACACAAATTCAGAATGAATAAATAAATAAATAAGTTATGACTTGCTACCTTTGTATGGATGATTACGATATATTTTACACTTTTTCAGAACACAACGTTTCGACTCATGGTAGCAGGTGTCATTTTGTAAACCAGAGTCGAAAAGTAATTGTAGACATACTACCAATTAATTAAATAAGCAGTTGCCCTAAAAAAAAAAAAGGTTTGCTTATTTTTGTTTTGGGGACTTCTAATTACGAATTTAAACTTTGTCATCTCGAAAACGTTCGGGAAATAATATAGAACTAACACAAAACAAAAAATATTGTCTTTCTTTGCTGTTTGTGCGTGTGAAAACTGTACACTCTTTGAAGATAATCTCTCTTTGTACAAGCAAACTAGACGAAATTGTCTTCAACGTACATAAATTTTTCCTCAATGGAAAGATTGCCCATTAGAGCTCGTTTAAAATAATCTCCAGCTATTTGGAGTAATTAAACTGTAAGTTTTGTTGAAGATCTGAAATTTGGTATCTTTATGGTTTTCGAGGTACTGGTTACTAATTTTAACTTTTCCACGGCGAAAAACTTCAGCAAATATGAGAATAACTCAAAGAATTATTAAAAATTCTGGTCAATTTTTCAGATTGTTGCTTATTACACAAAATAAGCCTTTTTTTAGATAAAAATATTGGATTCAATAACAAATCAGACTACATGTCCTACAATCTAGCTAAGTACAATTTATCTGTCAGACGAATAATTTACCAGTTAGTGCGCGTTTTGTTAATGCACATTTCTTTCACGTTTTGCAGAATTTCTTAATCTTTGCTCGCATACGTTTTTGGGGTGCTTATTGCGAATATAAACTTTGTCCCGTCAAGAAAGACCAGAGAATTGACAAAAACAAACCTGAAAAATATGCAATATAATATTGCCGTTTCTTAGTTTTTTTGCACAATGTGTGGAATATGCACAATTCAAATAGAAATACCGTGTTGGAAAATATACGAGACAAAATTTTCTACAACCTGCTCGTATCTTTTTTTTCTCAAATAAGTAGTTTACTCGTTAAAAATTCCACATTATATTTAACAGAGTTGATTTGACGTTAAATGGATTTCTATCAATGAAAAAGTTCACCATTATTAATTGGAGAAAACAAAAAATAATAATATAATAAGATAGTCATTAACATTAATCGTGATTCATATCATCTGAAAGTCTTTTATGCTATTTTTGTCATTCGTACAGCATAACACTAAACGGTTTAGTACCTGCAAGCTGAAAATAACTTTCCAGTATGTTACGATGCCGAGATTTTTCTAGTAAATACACTGAGAGTGCATGTATTCCACCTAAAACGTCAGTGGTTTCAAACAAAAATTACAACCGGAAAATAATTCTTTTGTTATTAAAACACGCAAATGAAAAGATTTGCTCTAAAAATAGGGTCATACGAAAATAATACTGTAACGGACTAAAACACCAAAGGGTTAGAAGTGTGTAAATATTCTTATTTTCATGTTGTATTTTACCATTTAATTATATTTTATGCAAGATACATCCTCGAATATATAGTATTCCACGTACTATTTATTTGATATTATTATTATTATTATTATTATTATAACTATTTTTGTATTTCCACCAGTGTACTGCAATATAGAAGAGGACCCGTGTTGAATAATTAATACGAAACCCTGCATTTTATTCTCAACTAATGAACCACGTGATATGACACAGGCCGGTCCCTTTATTTTAATTCACAACAAAATATTGATTAGTTTATGTATTACACTATACGCTAAATTAAAATAGCTACAAATAATAAAATATTGTTGGAAATTTATATTTTTTGTTTAAAAGAGAGTTATATTGCCTCTATGCATAGTTCCATCATAAGCAAGATGAAAACACGATATCCCACGAAATAAAAGAAATTTTAGAAGAGGTGAATAGTTCCGGATTGTTATGTAATCAAATTGTATCTTACGTATCCCACAATGTTTCTTTTGGGTGAATTCTCAAATTTCTTGGCAACGATCCCTCAAAATAACTGAAAGCATGAATGAACGAGAACAAATAAAGATGACTGCATAACACTTTTCGCTTCCGCATTTCATCCCTTGGTTTGACCTCCCAATGGTTTCGTCTTGTAACACGCATAGAAAATATTTTTGTTTTTGCGAGGAAAATGTTTGAAAAATTGACAATTTTTCTTATTGTGATCTTCTCTTGTGATAAGTATTATCTCCTACCATGACTTGAGATCTCATCGTAAAATAGAGCGTAATTTTTATCATTGATTCCCTGATAAAAATTAATAAAACAAGAAGAAGAAAGAATATTATCATTTTCCTCTGGACTCTCCACTATGTTATTGCATTTCAGACGCACAGATTTTTTTTTATTTTGGCGCAAAAGTGTCACTATTTCAGGATTTCATCACCATATTTCTCCTTTCCGAAAATACTCTTCCTCTCTCTTGTTCCTGGGACAGGAGAAATTCCTGCTTTATAATTTTTGTTTCGGGATGGACATATTCTCTTCTGTCTTTATTCGCATTGGTCTTAGCTTTCCTTCTGCTCGCTGCGAGGAACACACTGATTCATTTGTCGTTGTCAATGTAGGTACTCCCAGATCCTTTTTTGAAGAGTTTAATTAAACACACCGTTCACTTCACGATTTATGTTTATGGTAACATTAAATATTTCTGAATTCATCGAAATTATGTATGCATGAAATTCATTGAAGCAATTGCGGTAACGTTGCAGTGATATCTGTGCGTCCACCATCCTCAAGAACCAAACTGACCCTCGGTCACCCTCACTCGACCTGACTAGATAGGGTTTATAGTTCCGGTTTCCTTCGTATACTCCAGACAAACATCGTTCTGGGTACAATCTATGGGTGTCTAACGAACCATCTTCCCAATTCCTCCCTTTAATTGGAAGTTAGTGAAAAAGTTAACCACCCTGGGCCTCATTACAATCAAAATAAGACATTCAATGAAATACGACAGATAAATCAGTAAATTAAGATGGAGGGTTCGCAATAACTCAGAATCATAAAATATTATATTGAAAAAAAAACTAAAATGAAAAGGGGCTGTAAATAAAATGGCGCAGTTCTTCGAGAAGTGAATTTTAACATTAGATCAATTATGTATATTTTGTGTACACGTATCAACTAACCGATATCAGAAGTTTGCCTCATGACTGTAGTGGGGTATCGGATCTTCAAAATCCAAGAAAAAATATAATTACACGTTCTCTTGAAGATAAAAACTTCATTTCCAAGTATCGCCTTTCTCTTATCTTTTTATTTAAAAGGCAATTTTGTAACCGTCCAAAAAAACCGTCCAAAAAAACCGTCCACTGAGTTCGAAAACACTGTTTTCGAAAAGATGTATGTTTATATCTGTCTATCTGAATAAAATATATAATATTTTAACATTTCAACTTGAGTCAACTACAACTAAATATTTGTTATCTCTGTTTTCGCTTTCGAGAGAGAAAGTGTTTATGAATTTCTTTCTTTTCGTTTTAGATGTTCAAGCTAACAAATAACTGACCAAGAGTCACAGTACATAAGTGAAAACGTGAAGGAGGATGATCCCCAAGTATTTATCACGGATTCTTCGGACAACGTTTTTGAGACTTCGAAGATAATCTTCACCCCTTCTTGTGCTGAAAGCCAGTGTCGATGGGATGATGTTTCGATGCGAAGAAAATACACGTTTAAGTTTGGTCTGTAGTCGTCTCATGCAAATGGTCCAGAGATGCACAGCTTTGCTGATCTATGCATATTCATCTTGGAACTGAAACTTTTGTGAGACTTCGCTCCCGTTCACTCGCAATGTTGCCGCCAGTTAATTCAGTGAGTGGCAACTGTTTAAACTGCTTACCAGCGTTCAAGCACGTAGCCATCTGGCGTCTGAGCTCGTAAACGCCTCGACTGCGACTTCCACAAAGAACGTGCATCGCGCCGACCAACCGGGTCGTCATTGGACGACACCGATGATTGTTTTTGCGATATCGAATTGCGAATGGGACCGTAGGCATCACCGTCTGCACATGGGAATGTTCTTCTTTGTCTCCAATTCGAAAGCAATATCTCAAGACAACCTTTACCTATATAGAACCAAGAAAACATCAGTATACCTCAGCAGGTTACACACAATTTACGAAACATTTCTTGTTAGTATCACTGGATCATTGCTCCGTCATTAATGTAGCAAAATGCAAGAAGTTTGTATTAGAAAATAGTTATGCGATCTATGATGCATATAACGATGATTATACGGTTTCCTTTCTATCCCGGGTGAATAGATGATGAATGTCAGTTCGTAATCAGGAGACACACATCCAACTAATGAGCCGCTACTTTATACTCACTCTTTCTTGCTTACGATCAGTACATTTTTCCCTCTTGTGTATCCCAATCCTCTCTACATCTGTTCTCAATATCTTATTTTTTATTAAACAGTTTTACTTGGTTTGATGAGTATATTTTGTTTGTTTGTTCGTGGCTCGATTCTTATCTTGCGACCGACTTTTTAACTACTTCTACACATCCGATTCTCTTCAAATTTCGCACACTGCTTTAGTTTTAATGACACTACAATATAGTATGTTTAATGTTGTTCTAAATTGAATATGGTGGCTGATCCAAGATGGCAGATTCAATCATTCCCTTTGACGAATCAGGGGAGATATTCAGTTGGGTTTCCCTCATCTACTCCAGACCAACGGCGGTTCGATAGCGAAAGTTTCCCGGCAAATCAACATCCCACCTTCCAATTCTCTCATCCAAATAATGGTTGGGAGAAAGAGCCATAAGACAAGAAATAAAATATCAATACAATTTATAACAATATATTAACAATATTTAAGTATAGACACTAAAAATCTCTGATAACATAATTCCTAACAATTCCTGAATACGATGTCTAAATAATGTAAATCTAAATAAATGCATTGAAACCGCCGAAATGAGATTCTAAAAACACGCGCTAAATACTTGTACATTAATGGAAGTACTATTTTGAGGGTTTGTTAAGGCGCATTTTGAAATTTTAAATTACGCGCGCTTTGTAGTGATATATTCAACTTAAAGGAGTATAAATTATATCATTCTCTTTTCAAAAATTGTCATAGTTCAATGAGACATATTTTTATAATGTTTAATATACTTCGTATTTAGTAGGAATATTTTTATTAGGAATCGTAACCTGTTGCCGCGAAGTGCTTGTAATGAGCATTGTAAGCTCATAATACTGTTTTGTTTTCTTACTGACACATGTTATCTCTCAAAGGTGCAATTTCCAAGATACACTCACAGTAATTCACAATGTCTTCTTCAACATTCATGAGCTAGTCCCACAGACGTCATGCAGTCAGTGTCAGTCAGAAAATAATTTCCCACCCTTACAAGTTGTTTCATCGAACTTGAAAGGATTTCGTTTAAGTATACTTTTTGTTTTAATATTGAGTATATTTGAGACGTACCCCTTTGAATGGGTCCACGACCCCTCACAAAAGAGGTTACAGAAAGTATCCATTTATAAGGGTCGACTAAATGAGATCCGTTGTTCATGCATTATTTAGATAAAATATAGACATGAACTATATGCTACTCCTTTTCCACTTTCAAATTTCAAGAAACCAATCAGACAAGAGGGGTTAACTTGAAATGTCGTAGAAAAAATTTCACTACTTCATAAAAGTTTAGTACTTTTACTGAAATTAATATTGTTCCTATGTCATTTAATAACAAATATTTTAAATTAATTACATTTTTACCAAAAAATGCAATATTTCAGTTCGAAATTCAGTAACAAGCGCCTGAAATCGTCATATACTTTCGTAATCATCTTTGGAATTCAGTCACTTACGTCCAAATGATTGGACATTCAAACGTCTAGATATTTTGTCACAATATCGTACTATAATTACGCAGTTTTCCATGGTTATGCATAGGAAGAAGAAAGTTGCGGTAAACAAACATCAACCAATAAACAAATTTCAAACTGATATTTGGCTCTAAGACTACACAATCCTGGATGCTTACTATAGTTCACACGAAAGAAATTTACTTATAAAAATATTATCATACGAGTACGAAAACTCCGTACAACACTAATTATAAATGCAGGGTATTATGATTTTCTGGGTTCGGGATACTATTAATATTTTTTAGACTGTTTCAAAATAATCAGGTCGAGTGGTACGCCAGTCTCGAACAAAAAGAAATCCAGAAACAATGCGAAAATCACTGTAATACATGACACATGTTCTGTTCTAATAAAAACGTTCTAGAATTTTAAGAATATCTCAGGAATTACAAAGCCTAAAAACTTGAAATTTGGCAAGTATGTTTCTTTTAGAGTGTAGACGTTCGGTAAGAAAGGATTTTACGAAAATCCCGCCCCTAAAATACGGGTTGAAATGTTAAGGGATTGAGGATATACCCAAATACTATTAAACCACCAACATTAACTGATAACATTATCACTGGGTATCAATGGGAGAGTGAAAAAGAAAAACTTTGCAGACATTACAAAATTCACGCGAGGAAAGCCGCAGGGACTCAGCTAGTGTGAATATACACTACGCATTTTTATGTTATAAATCGGTGGTAATTTGAATAAAATGGTGTGTATCTAAAAATTTATAACTTTTCGCTGACAGTGCTTTTAGTTTTGATAATCTATCTAAATGTGATGTAAATTTATAATGACAGAAATTGTTTTCTTGTCCCTTTTTAGAGCAAATATTAATGAAAACTGTTTTTGAATTCTCTCCGTTGTCAACATTTTAACTCACTTGAAACAAATTACATAACGTATCCCATTCTGAGAATTTAAATGGAAATCATACGGTTGACAGTGCTCTTCTTCATCCCTACTCGTTTGATCAATACGTTTAAGGTTAAGTGTCCCGATAGTCTAGTGTAAATCAAAATGAATAGATGGCACAACTTATGGGGCTAAATTCATTGCTGACATATCTCGATAACGGTTTCATATATTTTAATTCTTAAAACATTTAACCTTAAATGAGAAATACTAAAGCTTTACGCTGCCGTATCATATCTTGCTATGGTGGTAAGTAATGCTATTTCTCTGGGCGGAAAGATGTTCGAATCAAGCTCAATCAGTAATCACTGTAGAGAGATTACACCCTTTCTTTCTAAAATGCTACGTAGCACAAGATCTTGAATGGCTTCAGAAGACCTAGAAGGATAGTAAATAAGTCGTGATAGAGCACTGGCTTGATCTCCACTACTGTGATTCTACTTCCTCCTCTCATCAGGTTGCTTATACCTCGTTCAGCCATTAAATCATAACGAAAAGAATATTCTGAGACTCGAGGATGGGAACACGACTTGCGAATGTAGTTGACCTTTACTGAAATCTTATCTATTGCCTTTATTTATTTATTTATTTTATGCTTTTTGACGAGGTTCAGGACGTGAGGTCTGCTCTTCCACCTAACCGTTGAACTTGGGTAAAGGAATTGGGAAGGAGAGATGTTGGATTGCCGGAGAACTTATGGTACCGAACCGACATTTGTCTGGAGTAGTTGAGGGAAACCCCCGCTGAAAACCTCACCTACTTCGGCCGAGCAGGGTTTGAACCCACTCTACAGCTCAGCGGAATCGTGGATTCGAAGGAGCTATCACTAGACCACTGCCTTTAATAGCTCATTAAATTTTCTCGAATTTTATGGAGAATGTCTTTCTGATATTATAGCAATATTCTAGAATCGTTGTAATGCTTATTATATATACGTAACAAAAACAAATATGCTTAATTTCTTGGCACCGTTCCTTAATACGTCCTCTACCCTCGGGCCAGTGGGATGCGAATATCTGTATACCCAACCCACATCTACATTAATTACTACAACATTATGAGCAGGAATCTGTTTAACATTTTTGTCTACCCGGGCCATTTATAAATTACCCCTTCCTTTTATTTAAAAAAATACCGATGTAAAAATTTTGAAATATTTGTACAATAAAGTAGACCATGTTGACTCATAAGTAAATAAGGTCATATGAACAAGAAATGGTCAAAAACTGAAACTTATCTGAAAATGTCATGAAATGGAAGGTGCTTTTGAGACAACATGCATGGTTTTTGGGAGGATAGTGCAGATCTGTGTTGGGGAGACTGTTAATGATACATAAAAAATTAGGAAGAACTAGCATTGGCGTAACTAATGTGGGGGGAGGCGAGCCCACCTCAGACAGTTCTGAAGTCCACGCCAAAAATTTGTGTTAAGAAAAGATTTATGGACGATATAACTATTTCTTGCTGAAATGTGGGTTATTTCTTTAAAGAAAACGCGTCGCGATGGGTCTCTTGCAATCAGAAGAATGAGAGACAAGCAGTAGCAAATAGTTTTACGATCGTATCATATTACTACACGTTTACTACTTGTATATAAATTGGGGCTTAAGGGCTCGCCTACGTCTAGGTCATTAAAGACCTACATATGGTAAAACGTGAGATCATTAGATATGTTGGAGTGGGTCAAGTTTTGAAGGTGTATTGACGTCCGTGGCCTCGAAAGTCATCAGAGGAAGACGCGAGAAAGAAGTTATTTCGCCCCGACACATTTCGTAAATTTTTGTCCGTTGGTTAGATTTAGATCGAATGGGACTTCTAAATGGAATTTGCTAGGACTCAGTTAAAATATTCCAATATCCACGTGGTCTAGGTCCCGGGTCCATCCCAGAAAATGCTCCTAGTTACATCAATGAGAACTCTTGTGTCTTGATTCCGAAAGTTACACAACGTCGTTACCTACCAACCCTCACCAATTTTGTGTTACTAAGGACGCACCATACACTCTCTCTCTCTCTCTCTCTCTCTCTCTCTATATATATATATATATATATATATATATATATATATATATATATATAT